>JAMKCH010018882.1:0-23242 GCA_023653785.1 Ophioderma brevispina
TGTTGTCGTGTCAAGGATACGACGATGCTTGTTTAGTCTGTCATTTTCTTATTATTTGAGATATTTTACTCTATGTATCCTCGTAATGGGATAGTGCAGCTCTTAGGTGCAGAAAGCTTTGTTTTTTTATTTTATGTATCCACATAGAGGGGTATTATAGGCAGTGAAGCTTTGATTCACATCTATAGCAATGGCATGTTTTTCTTTAACCCCCCTCCCCCCAGCAAGTTCAGTTCTGGTGCATGCATTTAATGCTGTCTTTTTTTACTACATCCAATCTTCAATTCTTGCGAAATTTTGTTATTAAAGGCTAATTTTTTGCGTCAATTTTTTCTGCTTCTTTCATTTTGTTTTGGCTGACCGGGGGGGGGGTTGGGGCAATTTACTCTAGCAAGTAAATTGTGTGGCGGGTTTGAGTGCCTTTGGCCCCTAGTAACTGCCCGCTTCTAACTATAACTAAGAGGATGCATATCTTCTAACCTTTTGTATATAATTCTAATCTTCTGTGATATTTAATCGGATGCAGTAAACAACCAGGAATCACCAATTCTACATCTTCCTGTTATATTGTACTAAGGAGGTGCAGTAATCAACAAAACCAGAATCTCCCCCTGTGATATGGGTAAAGTAAATGGCCACTCTTCCCTGTCAACCTCCATTTGATTCAAGATTTTCTAGCTTATAATTGATAAGAATTAAGTACTCTACAAGTTAGACCCTTGGGAGTTTCGTAAAGGTTTTCCACCTGCTACTGATATTTATTAAAAGTAGCTGCTTAATATCTCGATAGCCATAGAGTTATCCAATTAAGGTTTCTGGGTGGGGTTAAATTCTAGTCAAAATGCTAAAGTTTTGGAAGTTTATGGTTCAGATATTATGTGGCATTGGGTTATGAGATTCCCTTCGGTCTGGTTCAATTATGCCATCCAAATTGGGTTATTTGATTCTAATTTATAGCCTTAAGAGTTGGCCCCCGGGGTGGGGTTAGGGTCAACCACCCGATTGTCTAATTGTACATGTAGTTAACCTTAAGAGAAGGCCCTCGGGGTACATAAGATCGACATGTGGAGTACCCAATTTGCTTGATGATCATTGCCCCTTAAGAGTAGACCTCGGGGGATGGGTTAGGGTCTGCCACCCGACTGGTGATAATGTTATTATGTAAAGTAAAGCTTATGAGTAGCCATTAGGGTTAAGCCACCCAGTTAGCTGACTTCCATGTTTTACAAATGTATTTATCACTAGCTTTAGCAGAATTTATAATTTTCATTACATACATGTATGTAGGCAATTGATTCAACAATTGTGTTAGTTATGGCATCTTGTAAATAAATAATCAAAATCAGATGCGGCGAAGCAGCAGCCAAACAGCACCTCTCGTCTCAGACTCCTTTACTTGATAATCCCGTTTATATGGCGAGGTCCCAAAAGATCGAGCTAAAAATATAAACGGCCTTTATCAAGGAGGAGTCATTGTTTGGTCTGGCAACGTTCACACAGGGTCTGGTGTCTGGTCACGTGACCGCTTTCGCATATTCAGGCCTGCGCAACAGCTTTCGTCACGTCATCGTTGGGGTGTTGATTTGAACTCATTGTTCGTGTCATTGCCTTCTTCGCCTTCCATTGATCGTCGGGTCATGCATTCTAGTCTAAAACCCGACCTTTCCCTCCATGATGATTTTGCTTAGCTCTTTGCAATGGGCTGGCGGTTTTGAGTGCCTTTGGCCCCTACTACATGTCCCTTCTAACTAAATAGGGATGCATTCTTCTAACATTTTGTATATAATTCTAATCTTCTGTGATATGTAATAAGGAGGCAGTAATCAACCAAGAGTAATCCCTCTGTGATATGGGTAAAGTATGGCCACTTCCCTGTCAAACCTCCATTTGATTCAAGATTTCTAGATTATATTGAGAAAGAATTAAGTAACTCTACAAGTAGACCCTTGGGAGTTTCGTAAAAGTTTTCCACCTGCTACTGATACTTTGTTAATTAAAAGTAGCTGCTTAATATGCTTAGATGCCATATAGTTATCCAAGTTATGTTTCTTGGTGGGTTAAATTCTAGTTCAAATGCTAAAGTTTTGGAAGTTTATGGTTCAGCTATTAATGTGGCATTGGGTTAGGAGATTCCCTCCGGTCTGGTTCAATTATGCCATCCAAATTGGGTTATTTGATTCTAATTTATAGCCTTAAGAGTTGGCCCTCCGGGTGGGGTTAGGGTCTACCACCCGATTGTCTAATTGTACATGTAGTTAACCTTAAGAGAAGGCCCTCGGGGTACATAAGATCTACATGTGGGGTACCCAATTGGCTTGATGATCATTGCCCCTTAAGAGTAGACCTCGGGGGATGGGTTAGGGTCTGCCACCCGACTGGTGATAATGTTATTATGTAAAGTAAAGCTTATGAGTAGCCATTAGGGTTAAGCCACCCAGTTAGCTGACTTCCATGTTTTACAAATGTATTTATCACTAGCTTTAGCAGAATTTATAATTTTCATTACATACATGTATGTAGGCAATTGATTCAACAATTGTGTTAGTTATGGCATCTTGTAAATAAATGATCAAAATCAGATGCGGCGAAGCAGCAGCCAAACAGCACCTCTCGTCTCAGACTCCTTTACTTGATAATGCATAATGAGATCTATTCCAACTAATTACTGCACGGGGTCTTACAATCAGGGGAAACCCGGCGTGAAAGTAATTATAGTCCGCCGGAGCCACAGTGCGGGCTCCATAGACGACAACGGAATAAAGCGTGAAACTAATGTTGCGCGAAGAGTCAACTGAATCGAGTGTCCTATTCTTTACCGTTGTAGTCGGACTGTGAGTACGGCGGACAATAATTAATTCTACACCTGAAAGAGCAATGCGCTGTGACACGAGGTTCCGATAGCCCATATGAAGTGAAAGGGAAAATACGGAATATGGGAACTAGCAAAACGGTAATAATGGAACGATGTCATGGATGGGAAATGTTTTGAAGAAATTTGGTTTTGCCTTGTGCATATTAGCATCGTCAAGAGCACTAAAGATGATGTCAGAACTAAATCACTGACATTTTCGCTAATATGGACATTGATCTATTGCAACACAAATTGTAGTAAGTGTCTAGGAAATTCTGAGCAAAATGAGAATGAAATGTAATTTGAGATTTTGGCCAAGGGCTTTGGTATAACGCTATACAAGTGACCCAACCAAGGTTTATAAGCAGTGGTGCGATTTTCAATTATGATCTAAATGATGCTCCAAAGAAGTTAAGTTGTGGTGCAGGGCACCCGTCTGAAAACCACTTTTTTACCAAAGCTCATGGTCGTTATGGGATACGGCCACATAACAGGGAAAAAAATGAAAATCGGTTGTACCGATTCCAAATGACCGGCCAAAACCTGATTTTTAAGATGCGCACCAAATTCTCCCGACGAAAAATTAAAAACCACTTTCCCAAAGGACTTTTTCCATAACATTTGGCTCATAATAAGAGGCTCACTTCATACATGGATTTCAGATTTTTTGACTGGCCGTAAACAGAGAGTGGTGATTGACTGCGAGTCATCTTCACCTGCTGAAATCACAGTCCCGCAAGGAACGCTTCTAGGACCATTGTTCCTTTCATATATTAAATAATTTGCCGGATAAGCTCATTTCCAAAGCGAGATTATTCGCTGATGATTGCCTGCTACATCTCCCAATATCAGATGAAAATGATGTTTCTATTCTGCAAAACAACGTCAAGCTCCTTGAACTGTGGCAGGAGGAGTGGCTTATGAATTTCAACCCATCTAAGTGTTGCACCATCACATTTGCCATCATATTTGCCAACCTAATCCCCAGAGAGGCGATATGTATTCTGCGGAGAACAACTTTAGAAAAGTCGCATCCTTACTTTGGGATTGACCTTCACTACACACTCAGCTGGAATAAGCAAGGGGTAATTAGACGAAATATTTGGAGTTCTAAGAAATTCAAGTTTACAACGTATCTTTCTCTGGTACGACCGCATTTTGGAATACGTAGTTACTGCATGGGATTCTTATTTGGAGTGTAACATTAAAACCCTTGATAGAATGCAAAGGCAGGCTGCTAGATTTTGTTATGCGGAATTACAGCTGTGAGAGGGAGTCTAGAGCGTAAAACACACCCTATTATTTGCTTCTTACTGCAATCAACTCAATAGCAAGTTAGATTAACACGAGTTGCTTGAAGGTTAATGATTAGAGCAATCAATACAATCCACTTGGAGTTTGCTTAAAGGTCCCAGGAAATGCAAATACAATTGATGTGGTTTGTGTCAAGTCTACATGGAGGGACAAGAAAGCATTCAATATTTGGGTTGGTGATGACATCATTAGTGAAACTATTGATTTTTCAGAGAATAATAGAAAATTCCAGGCAACTGGTGTAAATCTATTCATTACACTGACTGAAAATCAATAGTTTCACTAATGATGTCACTGGTAGTGTATTCTTTTTTGTGGCCCTGTTTATTTGAATGGAATGTCCCGTAAAGATTTGGAGTAGGTTTATCAACTCATTTCCTGGGACCTTTAACGCTTGTAACACGATGTTTCAATAGACTATGACAAGAACAAATTAGTGTTTTAAATATGGTAAATTAACTCGCGACAAATAGTTTCGTTAACAATCTAATTTTAGTATGTCTTAAAGAAAAAAAAAACAAACAAATATTTGATTTTTTTAAAATGTCATACTCTAAGTGTGTTATATTCTGTGGTATATAGGTGACTATCGTAACAAATGGTATGCAAGATTATCAATGAGCTATAGATGTCGTTCGTTAAAATAACAGGCTTTCCCGCTAAACTCTCGCGGCAAAGTCACGCGTTCAAGCACGTTATTTTAGCTCATTACCATTGTTAGGTCCGGCAAAAATCCCGGGTTTTTTCGCTAGCGAAACCTTACTAGCCAGAGGATTAAGATTTTGGACCTAACTACCATGTCATAAACACTGAGTTGCATACTCAAATATCAAAGTGGCATTATTATTATGTGTAAGATAAAAAAATGGTGTCATGGGAATTGAGACTTCATCGGCCCATAGTGTGTACGTGATGAAAATATGAAAATAAAATAAAGTAATATTACTATCTTGCTTTGGCCAAAATTGAAATTACAAATGTATTTAAAAAGAAATATTACTCTATTGCATGTATTTACTCAAAGACCAGAAAATTTGGGATCCTTGAAGTTATGGTAGATTTCAAACTAAGAGAGAGTTTTTGCATATTTCCACGGTGTGGATATTGATGTGCGGGTTCATTCCTTGGACATGTGGAGAAGGGCCTTTGTTGCCATTACAAAACATATTGTGGCCATGGAGCAAAGTTGCTGCACAAAATCGGCTTACTGGAATGTGATGAAAACAGTTTTTACGTAATGGTCTGTTAATGATAAAAGACTAAAGCCGTGGTTGGCCGGGACGTCAAGGAACTTCTTCTTATGATTGTATCCAAACACAATGGTTGTCAAATATGATCCAGCCAGAGATGGGTGCAACGTCTGGCTACTTCAATGAATTCCGCAAGGTCCTTGACAGTGCATTGTTGCTCCAGCAGTAGGCAGACCAAGAATATGTTTCATCGTCTGTGGCGCCGTTCCACAACCACAGGTAGTGTCCTGATTTGCTTCCAGGTAGCCCCACTTCTACAAAGAGACCTTAGATCATCCAATTCTGGTTCTCAATCTGTTGAGGCACTGCTATTCAGCCCATAAGGAGTTAGCTCCAGATGGAAGATGCTCACCAGGTTCAATACCAATAGAGGTAATTTGGTTGATAGCAAGTCCTTTCCACTGATTCAAGAGGTTGGACCTTTTTTAAGAAACTCTCTCTCTCTGGATTTAAGGCGGTTCGCATTAGATACTTGGCATGCTCTTGCATGCTCGCTACACTACGACGGATGTCTGGTGGAGCAATTCCTGCTGGGATGTATATTTGTTCTCGGATGGGGTTGGACGAAGACATCCTGTGATAAGCCGGCAGGAGGCATTTAATGCTGAATCAAGCTTCTTGGCATGGGTTGATTTTTCCCATACAGGGCAAGCACACTCTGCACATGAGTAGCACAGGGCAAGTGCTGTCGATCTTAGGGTATGTGGGCGAGCACCCCATCTTGTGCCATTGAGTTTTGTTCAAGATGTCATTGCGTGAACATACTTTTCTCTTTGTCTTCTTCTGCAGCATGATAATCCGCTTTGTGCTAATCTTTTGTAAGGTTGGATGGCCAAACAAAAAAAAATTAGTTGGGTTATGTATTGATTAAAGAAGGCATTGTTTCTTATATACTGCGATAAGGAATAATATTTTGCAATGTCCAAGGTAAGTTATTTTCAAATAACAACGTTTAATCAAATACTTGCTGATGTTTTCATCCTGATCCTTCAATTGAAACACCCAAGCTATCTTTGTTCTGAAATAATGTATTTCAGGGCAACATTGATTTACTAGCTATAGCACATTGATATAAGTACCATAAACATGTTTTCCCCATGGTCATTTAATCCTTTTACCTCTTACGGTGAATGGACAGAAAAAACTTTGAATTAGTTCTCTTTCATTTTGAAATCGACTATAGTATTAAATAAATTTTACCAGTACTTTTGTAACATATGCAGATGATGACACCGAAATCATTTGTGCAAAATATTCGCTGATGAATTTAATCCTTAACGAAGGTTAAAAAGAAGTCATGCAAATAAAATAATTTGTTTTTTTTTTGTTATTTTAATTTGGTTTGTGCTATTAATTTCGTTGGAATTCCATGCTAATCTTAGACATCTAAAGGACAATTCATCTTGTTGTCCACTTCAGAGAAGAACCCTTTCCTTGTTATAAGAAAAATTAATGTTTTGGTCAACTTTAAAAGGAATTCTTTCTTCAAATCCTCCACTAAGGAATTTATATAGATATCCCATAATTTCATCAAAGAGCAGTTCAGATTTCCATAAAAGTTTTGAACAAAGACATATGTTATATGGATTAAATTTTTACAGGATAGGCCCAGGAATTTTCCAAAAAAACGCAATAAGATTCAGGATACTCAACTAATACAAATTTCTAGATCCTTGGGAGTCTTCATGCCAACTATGGTGATTTTGCTCGCCGTATAACGATAGTCCTCATATTACCCTGGTATTTGTGGTTTTGATAGTAAAACAGTAATATTCGTTCAATGATTGCATATTTGTACATATATATATGTTTGCAAAGATGCATTTTGTTCTGGATTTCCACGGTAATTTGCGACAAGTTTTAAATTAGGCCGAATTATAACGGGAAAGTATATTATGCAACTGTCATAGTTGCAAAGACAGGAACCTTCTGCATACATTTAGCACAAATAAGGCGCATTAATTTCTATAATAGAGCCTAATAAATGCAGTTTAAGTACCGAATATAATTTAACCGCAAAGCGTCACTTTAAAATTTAAAACCACAAAAAGTTTCCCTAGCAAAGTGTCAGTAACTTCATAGAGCGTTTACAATTTATAAAACCTAATATAATATTGATATCATCATTCCACTTCATAGTATGACCTTGCAAACGAGTCTGTACAAAATGTTTGATGGTTTCTGGCCAATATTGACCTGCTGATTCCAGATCTTGATGATGCAATTTTGCCACCCTGAGCATTTTGATAAATACATAGGAGAAATTGGAGTTGTTTATAACCTCTGTGAATTACTGCCATAAGAAATTAATGATAGCGCGGACGTTGCATTATTAATCGCAAAATAAACTTGCTGTGGATGGGACTCGAACCCATAGCCTTCCGTTTAATATTGGTGATTCTATATATTCTGAAGTCTTTGCAGGAAGCTCCCGAAAACATTCGGGAAGCACAATTACCTTTAAGGGCAAAACTAAAGACGAATTGACTTGTTTTATCCAATATTGGGTTCTTCTCAAATTCGTAGTGAATATAAATTGCGTGTGTATGTTAAATATGCAGTCCCTTCACCGAGATTCATGCTCACTGTACACGAATTATGCGACGATCAACTCCAACAGCTTGCATATTCATACCAATGCTATGAAATCAGGGCTGGGTCTTGCTATTAGCGGCGCTACCCCACCCTTTCTTCATAGTCCAGTGGACCTGGATATCCAATCTGATTTGTATTTGGAGTCGCATAGATTAGCGTATGGGTCCATGCTCTTAAATGCAAACTTGAGCGTGAGTCTCAGTGGACACGGAAGATGGCATCTTACCTATAATACAGCTGTTGAAAAATGTTAAAATTAAATCTGAAATTAAGAGCATTATTTTCGAAAATAGGAAGAAGTTTTGGCAAGATACATCAGTCCTTTGGTACAACAAGGTAACCTTTTGAAGTTTATGGATCTCCAGTCTTGCGATCGCACATGGGGATCACTTATCTTTAACGTTCCGAAGGGTGTACTTAGTTTTTTGCAACTCGGGCCGCCATTGATTTTCTTCACACCCTAAGTAACTTACGTAACTGGGGCAAAAGATCTACTGATAAATGCAAGCTCTGTGGAAATAGAGAGACCCTTAATCATGTTCTGATTTCAGTGTCTCTTGAACAAGGGCGGTTAACCTGGCGACATAATTCTATTTTACTTCATATGGTTAAAAGCGTAAAAGCCATGCTCAGTTCTGCCACCGTATTTGCCGACCTACAAGGTTATTCGACCTGTGGTCATGGTATCATGGTTACCAACCTAAAGCCAGATATGGTTGTGTTATACGAAGACGGTGTCAGGATTGACCTCGTTGAGCTCACGGTTCCGTTCGAGACCAATATTGAGAAAGCCCATTCTTATAAAGAATCAAAATATGCTGACCTGGTTGAGGACTTTAACCAAAAGGGTTATAGCTGTCAGCTCGATTGTGTTGAAAACGGTAGTCATGGGTTCATCACTACGGATAATGCGAAACATTTAAGATCGATTTTCCAGGCTGGTGGGAAAGATGTCAGGACCCCGAAGAAGGAGCTTAGCAATTTGGGCTCTGATTTCCAGCTATAACATCTGGAATGCCCATCTGAACCCTGTTTGGGAAAACTTTCCCCACATTTCCTGCTGAACCCTTCTCCAGACTCCAAATTTTATTTTCCGACAACTTGTTGTATCCTTTAAAATATATTTATCTACTTGCCTTATTTAAGTAATATTGTGTACCCTGCATGTGTCTGAGTCTGCCCAGAGTATGACCTGAGTTTAGCGTACAATCTTAAATGAAGATTGATGTGCTGGTATTTTCAATTTTACGGAATCCAATTCATGACTGCTGAACCCGAAAGAATTCGTTGGTGAAAGGACTGTGTAGGCAATATTACTTGGTTAGATATGGTGAACAATTTCATGATAGGAAATATCGATATATTCGAAAGGCTAGGGGCATTACGACGCAGTGCCTGGCGGTCCCTTTTTTACTTCTCTTGTTCATTTGATCGTGTGGGGAATGATGATGTTAAATTACTAGCGAGGTATTCTATGTTTTATCGGGTTACTACTCGTAAGTTACTTTTCCGCTCTGTGGTTAGTGTGGCCCACTGGTTAGGGTATTAGTCTTTGGTGCTTAAGGTACCCGGTTCAATTCCCGGCGGGACCACTTGTAGGGATTTAATCGGGTATTTTAATCTGTACAAGAGCTATTGATTGAAATTGGATTTTGCTCTCCCCGTGGTTCAGTTGGACTTGGGAAAATGAACCAACCGTCCTTCGGAGGGGACTTTAACTCGATCCCATGTACAGAGAGTCTTGTCTTGTTACTGTCCAACGCCCCTTAGTGGGGCCAACCGGACAGACTCTGGTACCTAGAGCGGTGAGTGCAGGTAACAGACCCGGGATGATCCCCTACTCTTTTCGATAAGGTTTGCAACTTTTTATGTGCTCAGGATTGACTCCACTGACACACGGGACCAACAGCTTTACATGACTCTCCGAACCATGAGGCGCCGGGCACCCATTGCATATACCTGTACATTCTACGCAATGGGTGCATGGGAGCGAGGAGAAATTCCATATTCACACTACATTACATAAATGCTGCGTGATTATGCAATTTCCGACCTTATAGGAACTATTTGAATATGACCAAGAAACCCGACTCTTGCGGGGCTCGAACCAGGGCCGCTTGATCGATCTTATATCCTGCCGACGGTTCAGCGCCTTAGACCGCTCGGCCACCTCGCCCTAGTCATACCTGTGCATGCACCTCACAGTGTCAAAAAGAGTAGGACGAATTCCATTCCGGTAAAATAGACCGGAATAGACTGGAAATAAGCTTCCTGTAGAGGCTGGGTTATATAGGAGATTGTCCGAATAAAATCAAATCAAACTTCACGCCGATTTGTCACGCTTGTAACTTACCCGTAAGTTGGCGAGTAATAACTAGCGAGGTAGGCTTACTAGACTAGTAATTTACCCAGATTTGGTGCACGTGAGCTTGATGAAATAATGGTCTGATGAATATTCTTAGGTTAAATAACGGTCTGTGACACTTTCGTAACTATAATGGACACTTGAACAAAAACTGATGGTGAAAAGAAAAATGCACGAGTTCTGCGTTAATCGAAAAGCCGTCCATACATGCATGAGTACTTTCGGACTCTCTTCGCGTCTATTCCGCAGAGCCTGTGAAAAAGACGGAACACCAAAATGAGCCGCTAAGGGCCGACAAAGATTTTGTATAGGTATACGGAGCCTGGATTCCCTAGTATTGATGTCCTGTATTCGGTATGATCACACCTGGTGGTTATTGAAGAAAATATTCCAATGAGAACAATGTCTTTCATTAGGGTCCATATGGATCACAACAAAGGACCTGGCAATCAATAACCTTTTTCAATTTCGAAAAAAACTTCAATTATATTTCGCATAATTGTACAAACCTGTGCCATACATGACGAATATTTTGCACAGCATGTGGTATTTAAATATAATAAATCCTGGAATACTGCTCACATCTATCAACTCTGCAGATCAGATCAAAACTACTGGCCAAGAGTCGAATGAGCACTATTTATAATGGCTGGTATTATGAAAGGGAGACTAACTTTAGACCTGGGTTTAAACCAGGGTTAGTCCTACAAGAGGGGACCTTTTTTCCTTTCAAAATACTGTGAAGGTTAAATGTAACGGGCGAGAAAATTCCTCATGGATGGGCTGGAACAGCCCATCCATGAGGAATTTTCTCGCCCGTTACAGCACACTTTTAGCGTATGTTGTAAGAAAAAAAGGTCCCCTCTTGTAGGACTAACCCTGGTTTAAACCCAGGTCTAAAGTTAGTCTCCCTTTCAGAATACCAACCAATATCTCACAGCTGGTGTTCCCTATTATCTAAAATAGGCTATTACAGTATCACCATGCCAGTTGCGGATTTAAGGAAAAGGGCCCTGTCAGCAGCTTAAGGTGGGGGTCCCTTTAGCGTCAAAAAGCAACGCAATATCGCACTTTAGTGCGACTAGGGTGTGTCCGAGGGGGCCCCTGAGAGCAATATTTTAGGGGGCCCTGTCAGCAGCTGCTGACACTGCTGACTTTTAAATCCACCACTGCACCATTCTTTATACATAGCCTAACATTATCGAATTGGATCTCACGCTGATATGACAACATCTGGAAAGATGTCTGGCTATTTTGCAATCGTTACCTTGTAACACAACATAGCAGGTATCCTAGTCATTACTCTGAGTTTGGTTATCAGAGGTCAAAATGGTAAGGAGTAATTAAAGTAGCATTGACACATTTTCAACAAAATATGAAATTATGGTCTAAGACCTTGAAAGAATATATATGCATTTTAGAAAAAAAATATCATACCATAAAACATATAGCAAGCTTAATAAGAGGCTAAAGACATCCAGTGATTTTTAGCCTAATTTGTGGGTTTACGTTAACTTCGATCCACGGTCTACTGAAAAAAAACACTCCGGAGTTGTTTTATTATAAAATCATTCCGTTTATGCATATGCCATAAGGACGCTGGTTTAGGCTTAATCATTACAGGTGAGTTCTAATGTATCAACTGTACAAGCATGCAAAAATATCAATTTTGAAATATCTCGAACGGCGCGCTATTTTCCAAATGTGTCAGTTGGCCATGGGATCAAAGGAAAAATTGTTCATTTTGGTTACATACTTCGCAGAAGTAAACCATTTTTCCACTATAAATAATAATAAATTACCATTTATTGTACCATTTATTGGTTATGGCAATTGTAAAGGTTGCACATTTTCATGAAAATGAATAAAATGCCATCTCAATTTCTTTTCTGAATATCAGTGATCAAGAGACATACACTATGCTACATTGACGGCATTAATGGCATTATTGACGAGTAATTCGACCTGGTATTCAGCGGACAAGCACTTCCGATTCCCCTTTGTTTAGTTGGAACTGCAGAGCCTTTGTTACTGTCCATGCAGTTGAATAGATGTCAAGCGTTATAGACTAATTATCCCCGCCAGTTTTAGAGTATACGTTTCACATAGAGGTCTCAAGTACGCAAATGAGGTATTGCCTTTGATTCCGTCATGCACTGTACGATGTTGTGCAGTAGCGCAGGACGGAATCAATGGCAACTCTTTGTATACTTGGGACTTCTATATGAAACGTCTACCCAGTTTGGATTGAGCTGGCCTCGTTCACGATAAAAATAAACTTTGAGGTTCTACTGTGAGTTCAATAATTTTGACTGTATATTTCATCATTTATTGAAAAAAGAAACTAATATGAACAAAACTCACGGTGGATATGTTGATTGGTAAGCTGTGACCTAACATTTTTGTGCAGAACCCACATCCAAAACTTATTGCGGGACCTCATTTCTATTCAATTTACCACCAGGTTTCTAGAAAAATACAAAAGAAGGGGGTCTAGCGACCTATGCTAACAACACCGTAAATTGAAAAGAAATGGGGTTACATGGCAAGTTACTGTAAGTTAAGTTTTTATTTCTGCACAAAGATGTTAGGTCACAGTCTGCCAAACAACTTTCTTTCATGATTTTTTGTTCATCTTTGTTTCCTTTTCGGAAAAATGATGCAATATATGGTCAAAGTTAATTGAACGCACAGTAGAAGCCTAAGATTTATTTATTCGTGAAAGAGGATGAATATCTTGTGCTTTGCGTCATGAAAAAAATAGCTCAATCTTAATCTGGTGATGAGCACCTGAAATACTTTTTATCTGGAAGTACAGAGCCATTGTTATTACCCATACAGTTGAAAAGTAATTCGTAGTGCTTTATCCTCTACATACCGAGCGGATTAACTGGATACCAACAGTGCTATTATTTGCTCGAGTCAATGCTGCATGATGTATATCTACTGGTCACTGATATTTAAGAAAAGAAATTGTGATGACATTTTATTCATTTTCAATCAAATGTGCAACTTTTGCACTTGACACCCCCCAGAGTATGTAAAGGTATATTAGACATATTAAAATGCGACGAAATCAGTTACTTCGCCGAGCTGCGTAACCAAGTCCTTATGCAAACATCTGCTCTCTTGATTCCATGGGTACACAGTCTGTCCCTAGCTATGCAGAAAAATCGGTTTCTGTGTTTGCAATTATGCATAACTGGTCACTGGTGCTTCCAAGCATGCAGTATTTTGAATATTCATACAATTTTGACCAACATTTTAAAAATCAAAATACGAACAACTAGGTTGTCTAAACCACAAATTCATCTTCGGGTTATTTGAAACTTTAATTACATGTAGATTATTTTGTGTTAACTTAAACAGCTGCAGACCTATCAGAAGTTAGCAAACACGTTGCAATATTATCTTTAATTGTTTATAAGATGACCTGTGCCAAACCTTGCTTACCACATATTATATATTACCATGGACCGGTACATAAATAAGTACATTATTCATCTTCAAAACAATTCATTAATTTGCTGATAGTTTTATTAAAACAAGGTGGGGAGCAAATAGTCTCTTTGAAAATTAAAATAGCATTGTAAATTAACTAGCCTGTGCATGTGTTACTGCTTTTCTATTGACTAACACAAAAGCAGGCCAGTCTAATCAAGATGCCAGACTTCACTTGTTTCAAACACGCGCGCAATTGTGCACTGAACCGCAGGCGAGTCTATGAACACCGTGCAATGTACATTAAGAAAAACGTAGGTAATTGAAAATTTTCGAATGTTTTCATAGAGTTTGAGTAACGATTTTGGATGTGAATGAATGTATGTACCCTAATGAGGTAGCGCCAACAGAAAGCTTGCTTGTTTGATCTCAACATACAAGTTGCAAAATAATTCACCTGTTAAGTAAACAAACAAGGGGTAATGGAAAAAGTACGGTGTACCATCGACCGCCAAAAAAAATAAAAATGAAATGAAAAAAAAAAAAAAGAAAATTAAAAAAAAAAAATATTTTTTTTAACTTGTATTTTGTTTAACTTTGGCTTTTTTAGAATTTTTTTTCGATTTTTTTTTTTTAGAATTTTTTTTAGAATTTTTTTTTACATTTTTTTTTTTAGAATTTTCTTTATTGTTTTTAAATTTTTTTTAAAGAATTTTCTCCGAAGATTTTTTTTCTTCGTGGATTTTTTTTTTCACATTGGATTTTTTTTTGGGTCGTTTGTACGATAAAAAAAAAACAAACTGGAAGTGAAAATAAAATTTTCGCTATATAACTGGCTGAGGGATACAAATGCCGGGACCCAGCCACGGCGCGGAGGGGTTATTGGCCGGAGCCGAGTCTCTGTTTTGTTCTGCTTTTAGAATGCGTGTTGAATGCATTACTTTCGCATCATTGACCCACACAAATTGGCCGATTTAAGTTTCTTTGCAGAGAATTGGGCTACCTGGAAGCAAAACAGGACACTACACAGGCAATTTAGTAACATGTGTCTGGGTCTGCACTGGAGCAACATTGCACAGACAAGACCTTGGGAAAATGAAAGCCGCCATACGCTGCTGTAGCCCGTAACCTACCCTCTCTCTGGCTGGATCATATTGAGATGCACTTTGTTTGGACAGATTATAAGACGAACTCACACCAAAAATTTGACTAAAATTGGATATTTGCTGTTTGTTGTGGATTGGGCTTAGGAAAACGGGGGGCTTGGCACCCCAATAATTTTGATTGCGGGTGGGGGGGGCTCGATACCCTTGCACCCCAATAATGTTTAACAACCTTTAACCAAAATTCAAAGCTTTCCCCCTCCAGCAACCTCCTTGTTCAGCGCTCCGCCCCTCGCGAAGGCCAGCGGGGGGGGGGGGGGCCCCATCCTGAAACTTTCCTAGGCCAATATTTCATACAGACAAAGTAAAGCTTTTTGTGAATGTCTTGTTGGCCATCCGTGACGTCAGTTGACCCCCAACTCACGTGAAAAAAGAAAATGATGGTGAATGGGCCAGGGCATCGGTGAGGGGGCGGCGTGCTCTGATGGGTGCACTGCACAAGTTCATTACACTGGAATAAACCAGGTGGTGCAAGAAGACAATTTTTCGGGCCATGCCCAGGCTAATGCCTATAAATTGTTAAAAAAAAAAAAAACATTTCTTTTTTTTTAAATAGTAGAGAACAACAGAATCAAGGATGCCATTCCTTTATTGTACCCCGAAAAACAAAATCAAATTATAGCACTTTATTAAATTCACCAACGGGACATAAAAAATGGGGGGAATAATTTGAGCTAATATTATCAACATCCCATTTGTCAAGGCAATCCTAAGCACTTTAAATAATTGAGCCCCAGATAATATATCTGGGACAATATATGACCAAGCATTATCATAGACACTGATGTCTAATAGTATGTTTAGGGGGTTATATGGCAGGTTGTAATCAACCCATGATCTAGGAAGATGGCTGAATCATGCCGAAATAGAGATTTCACAAAATCCCGGCGCTATTTGATAGAGTAGATTAAACTATTATAGGCCTCTACGGGAACTAATCTTTATACAGAAACCTTTAGTGTGTAATTACGGCTTGTCCACTCAACGGTTTTCTACTAAATTCGACCGTCCGGGGGGGGGGGGGGTTACCATCCCATCCCCGATTTTTCGTAATAAGGGACAAACATAATCTTGTTTGGTAGATCACTGTTGTAGCTACACATGTCCTTCTTCAAATAAAAGTACAAACATATAACGTTTTAATATGAGTCATAGTGACGTCATAACTGTAATTTTATATAATAGAAATAAAGTAATACACAATAAGATAAGAAATAAGAATGTGCTATACAAATATTGTCAGGATTGCTATAGTAGCATCATAATAACATAAGTACTACCATTTTGGCCATTTAACATTAGTCTAAGACAGGGTGGCAACCACCCCCCCCCACACAAGACCACACACCTTCCGACTTGGACGGGACACCCCCTAAGTGGTTACCTCCATTTTTTTCGTAAAATGACCGCAAAGCTGAACTTACAATTATAAAAGCCAGGAAATATTATAGTCCTGTTCAGACCCTTTTCCAATGGGGGGGCGGGGGGGGCAGCAGATAGGGCGCCGATCGATGCATTTTCTGACGGTGGGAGAATTTGGGGCCTTTTCCCATAGACACTGTTACTAACGTCAGTTTATGGGGGCTGCGGGGGGAGGGGGCCATTGGTTTCAAGGGCAGTCCACCTATATGCGTGTGGGTACAAAAAGCACTTGCGGGGAAATGTATGGAGTTGTTATGTACTTATCGGCTGTTCACTCATCATGCGTTTTCTGTGATTAGACCAGCTTATATCTGGGTCATTCCATGGGGTGGAGTAAAATGTGACATTTTGTTATTTACATTTAACTCATAAAAATAATATTCAAGTGGTTTGAAGTATACAAGTATTTGCAGGTAGTTCAGATTCAGAGGACTCTATATATTAATATCGGCGATCTGTTGTCAGTGTGTCTGACAGAGTCTATTTTCTTGGAGACTGAGAGGTTCGCGCATTCCTGAAACTTGGTGGTTGTGGGCGACCCCTTGACCTTCGAAGACCGAGTTTGGCTTTGTTAGGGGATCAAAGGTCATTAGGGGGTCAAGTAAAGGTTCCAAAGGAGGTCAAGAGGGGTAAACATTGGTGTAATGGAACATTGAAACTTGGAGGGTGGGGTTCATTGTTGATGCCAAAAATCTTAAAGGTCACGACAAGGTCATCAGGGGTCATCAAGGTCAAAGGAGGAACCGCGAAACCCGGGTAATCGCCTAGTTTCCATTTAAGGAGTCATACCAGTAAATAACATGAGAAACAGGTAAGTCCAGCCCCCACTGCAAATGAGGTGGTTTTTTTTTTGGTGACCCTCGCCTAAGTATACCCTAAAAATACATCGGTCCTCAGACCGCTTGTGTCGCCTGCCGTCGCGGTTTGTGAATGATAGGCCTAACATCACCTTTGACCTTGATATGTGACCTTTGACCTCATAAACAAATGAGGGCTTGCATGTAAACTCCATAAACCAAGTTGGGTTCCAATTGAACTTCAACTTTTCAAATGAGGTCAATTTTACCTTTTCAGCCTATTTTACAACTTGACCTCACGTGACCTTTTACCTCGGTATGTGACCTTTGACCTCATCAACGAATGAGGGATCACATGTTGCACCTATGACTCAAGTTTGGTTTAAATCCATCAAAGTATGTGGATATTAGAGGCAAATGTTAACCCTTTTTCACAACAACAGACATCAACAGACATCAACAGACATCAACAACTACAGTGGACAAAGTGATCCCTATGTGTCTTCCTGCCTTAGGGCAGGCGACACAAAAACTGAGAGAAATGGCGAGATCTGGGTTGCAAATCATGGTTGCTATCAATATTAAGTATAAAATCAGTAGAAATATCAAAAAAGGTTGTCATTGATATGTTATTTTGATCCGACAAACCAATTTTAACCGTATTCTTACAGGGAACATCTAACTGAAAAAAGTGCTTTGACCTCCAGGGTCCACGGTGCATGCTAGTCTTCACGGTCCAGTAGCTCGAAAATTTTGGGGATAACTACCCTAATTTCATGATTGATTGAGTAGGCGATAATGATCTTCAAGCAAAATGTTTTTTAAGGTCTGAGACGTTCTATTGAGGAGAAAATGACGTTTTCATCTCGCCCATTTTGTACAGGAACGAATGGGACCAGTATTTAGTGGTGTGAAACCTTAATAATCGATTAAAGTCATTGATTCCCTGTGAAACAGAAAGCTAATTTGTTGTTTTCCCTTTTTAGCGTTTACACAGGGAACCAATGGTTTGTTCTGAGAGGCTGAACGTGGATTGACACACTGAATGTATTATAGTTGCTTGCATTCATAACTCCTGCTTTAAAGACACTATTAGTGATTCAACCCAAAGAGTAAAAATATTTGAAATTTGCAAGAATAGCTTCAAAGTGAAAGATAAGTCTGTAAAATTCTCATAAGTTACTTTCCCAACTGAAGAATTGCCAGAAAAGGAAGAAAATGGCAGTATTCAAAGATATGACTCTCTATTCAATTACGTGTTGCAAGAAATGTCCATACGGACAGTACCGACTAAAATATCCGGGTTTGTGCTTATTATAGGTTCGCCTCTGGCCTTTTCATTTGCAGAGTATATTAGACTACCTGTACTTATTATAGACATGCAAAAACATGGTTTTTGATGATTGTTTTCGTCTTCCAAAAATGAGAAAGGCATATGTATTTATAGAGGCCAACATGATTATGCAGTCATTAATTTTTTTGCATGCGGCTCAACTTAAAGAGGCAACGAGAGATTTTGAAGCACCCAAATATTGTGTCATAATAGTGATTTCAAATAGATTAGACACTCAATAGATTTCTTACCTTGTATTATACTACAAAAATGTCTTGAAAGAGAGAAAAAGGGTGATTTTGATTTACTTATATTTCAATGTAAAACATAGGCTAAATTTCGTATTTGCTCCTAAACGAAATTAGACATTGCACAATTTTTGTACCAAAGAAACATTTCCCAGCTTAATCCTTTCAGATGGGGATATTTTTGACAGAAAGCTCCAAACTTAGCATTATTTTTCTAATTTTTCGATTGCTATATTATTCTTGCCTTCCCGTGCAATTTCATTTTTTGATACAACGCTATTTTTCGTCAAATATTGAAACGGAAGAATAGTGAATACCTATATCTCTAACGTCCCAGAGAAAAATCTGACGATTACCGCAAAAAAGTGAGGTAGCGTTATTTTTCTTGTTAGATCTAGGAGCAATTTCCCCCTAACCCATGGCAGATGTCCGCGCGCGGTGTTTTAAGTACTTTTAAATGCAGTTAAGGGACGTTAGGGATATACTTTATGAATGTGTATTATAGAGGACAATTACCCAGTACACATATCTCGTGTGTGTGTGTGTGTGTGTGTGTGTGTGACATACGTCCACACATCCGTCACACCGCCAAATCCGTATATAATACCTAACTCTACATGTAGTAATTTAAATGCATTACATTTTTTTAGACGGGGTGTCCATTTTTGCAAACTACACATCGTCTGATATTCGGTTTGCATTGAATTCCTTCGTACGTTGGAGAGAACGGAAGGTATCTTGTCCAGCTCCAGCTTCTTAAATATTTCATAATCAATGGTATATCATAGCTAGCAAGACATGAATTTGTTTCCCTAGGTACTTGATCATTCCTTTCATCTTCATCTGCCGTCGATGTTTCAGTCTCTGTTTCATATTGTTTACGCCATGATAGTAGACCTCTCTCTTCGGGCGTCCCTGTTAAAAATTGTGTCGAGAATTAACACATATACTCAATGGAATTTAGTTTTTGGGAATAATTCTCATTGTTGTTTACGAATTGGAAAACTAAAATAGCTTCATTAGAAAAAAAACCATCTTGATTATTCAAATATAAAATAAATACTAAGAAGGGTTCTTAATTTTATTAACCCTTAATATCACATTGAATCTGGTCCATACCCAGTTAAATGAATTCTTACAGGCTGAATAGCCTTTATTGTCAGTGAAAACAGCAACATACTGCCCGTTTCATCTAGTTTAACATTGTTTGTAGATTGACAGCATTCATACCAATAGTTCTACATGATATACGTTTTTCAGGTTGTTGAAAGCTGAAGTAGGTGTTATTATGGTGCTACATACCTCTTATTGAATTGTCTAAAATGAATGCCAGGAAACCACCAACAAACATCCCAGTTGACAGTAAGACAACAATGATTTGATTCAATTCAGGAATGCCTGGTATAATTAGAGAGATTTAATAGTATGAGATTAACAATATATTATAAATATATATTTTGTGATGTATTGCGTAGTAAACTACCTATGCCAGGCTGCTACCACCTACTTTGTCAAAGGGAAGAAAACACATTCCCCAGTGTATTATCTCGCTATGATGGTATATTTTCATGAAAACAGTGCATTTCCAGATATTTGGTATCTTTGGTTAATAAAACTGTTAAACAATGCTTTATTGGACCAAAATGGTAATATTTTGATAGGGGCCGTTGAGGTGCATTTGACCATTGGAATGCGTTCCGTTTTCTTTTCTATGAGATAATTGCCTTAATTGCCCTATTAGGTCTAGAAAGGCCTTTATTTTACGTTACCTGTATGCACAGTCAACGTGGATTGTATTAATTAGATTAGCACTAGTGATCTAAAACCCACTCGTATCTGTTGACTTTATAAAAAAATATGTACAAAAATGTACAGGCAGTTAGTTAAAGAATTATTCTTGCTGATCATCATTTCAGATCAAGAAAATACATTTCAAATTTTATCCAAATCGGAGCTTATATGGAGTAAAAATAGAGTGACGATTACTCTTCAGAAAACTTTAAAAATGTTCACTTACCGAAGTTGACCAAGGCGGAGACCTCTATCATTGAACTGTACCGATATTGTTTTTCAAAATATAAAAAAAAAATAAGTTTGTCTTGGAGGCGAGCTGCTAGGTTGGTGTCTAACAGACTCACTAGACCTTATAAAACACCATTATTTTAACTCATCCTTTAGCAAGTACAATTTACTGTGTTAAATTAGTTCAGGAACACTTGCCCCTATTTTATCGGCTAGTTAGAATAACTGAGGATAAAACTGACCTGTTGAAATCGCTCTTGGGTTCTTTTTCATCCAATAAGGAACCACCAGTCCCATTAAAGTTGAGAAACCAAGAATGAAAAGATTCCTTGAGGAATTCAGATCAACGAACTGAAGATTAGATATCCCCACTGCTGTCACCATGCCTACAAACATATTGAAACACAAGCACATGATTCCAATAGTTGCATACAATTACATTTATTATCAAACATAACAAAAGTAAGTTTTGTCAAACTTTAAAACCTTGAACACTCAATCTTTAGAAATTGCTTTCCTATTAATAAGTTTGGTGTTAAGCATTACAACAAGTTGGCGGACGTCTTTCATAGAACGTGAATGTTGAAAATGCACGCTGCACAGCACAAAAAATTCGTATAGGGAAATTGCGCTTAACTAGACTTGTGTGAAGTCATTACTCCCAACAGAAGTCTGTTTTGGATATAGTCGTTTTACAGAATGTAAATTACATTTGTCACCTTTGTTAAAAAATTCATGCAGGTACCTGCAGCTTCCATAATCAGTATTATTAAACCTCACTGCCTACAGTTGGGACCTATTTACTAGGCACTAAAGTATCTGCTCAGGTAGTTGCATTCGACTCTTCTGAACATTCGAGCCAAATTTCAAAATAATCTGAACAGTTTCGCTATAGGTACCTATGCAACATTCATAACATATGGACCCAGCCGGTCCAACGCGATCACCTCATGCTTATGCATACAAACCTCTGACTGCACCGGCTTCGGGCGTGCGTATGTGTATGCACTACTTCCTTATCACCAGAGCTCACCGGCGCACGGTAATTGGATGAGAGAAATATGTAAATAGACTAGTGTATGACATCATAATTATAGTTTGTCACTGCTCGCGTGGAAGCTTGTTGTAATGTATGAAGTAGAAGTACATTTAAAACGCAAGCTTTTAAAATAGGTAACCAATATGTTCGATAGGAACACAATAGAAATAACCATCATGTCGGCAATTGAAAAGGTGATCGAAATAAAGAGTACTCGGCATCGCTTTTGGGCTCATGATATATCTTTGGAAAGGAACCCTCGGCCGAGCCTTGTTTTACCATGTTCCAGGTTGCTAAACCTCAGAAGCACGACTCCCCACAAACGATGCCGCATTATTCTCGCTATAATATATAGGATCGTGTTTCAAAAGATTGCATTTACCAAAGGTACAGCAGAGTACTCCACCTACAACAGGGATTGGGATTGTAGTGAAGACCGCCGAAAACTTTGTGAAGAGTCCTAGTAATACCATTGTAGCCCCTGCTGCTTGGACAACTGTTCGACTGCCAACCTTATAAAAACACACAGCAAACAAAACTTGTACATCCCACTGTCTGACTGCAATTGTATATATGTGGCAGCCCGAGAACACAGTCATACAGCATTATAATAATCGTACATACGATAAGGCTTGAAAATGAAATGACCCAATAAATTATTTGACTTTAGTGATCTCAAATGACCTTTAACCTTACTCTCAACTCATCCGATAATGTTCCTTATATATATATATATATATATATATATCTATATATATATCTATATATATATATATATATATATATATATATATATATATATATATATATATATATATATATATATATATATATATATATATATATATATATATATAGAGTAAAATATACCACTAAGTTTATTGCATTATTTGCTACTCTGAGTTTCACGTCCGAATTACCGGACGATCATCAGGCAAATGATGCAAGTTATTTTGATGACGCTTTCTTTTTCGCACGATTGGGCACCTTGTTGTTATGACGACACTTGGAGAGTACTTCACTTCTCCTGTTTATAACACCTTGGTCTTTGCGAGTTAGGATTTCGATTTTCTCCTCTAAACAGAGGTTACACTGGCCTGATTGCCTTTTGTTAGTGTTGGATCTACGTATGATGTCCCATGTGATTGAAAAGTCAGTGTTTTTCTTTTTCAACTCCCATACGTATTTTGACAACTCGGTTTCTTTTTCATACTTTTTGTGCTTGAAAGATTTCTTGTGGTTTGCGTATCTTTCCTTAAAAGTCCCTTTCCTTAAAAGACCAAGGTGTTATAAACAGGAGAAGTGAAGATTTTGTTATAGACAGCCCGTAGTCCAACTCATTAAAAACCTATGAATATTAAAACCTTCCGCCTAACGACTATATTAGCGAAATATATATATA
>JAMKCH010018883.1:0-22687 GCA_023653785.1 Ophioderma brevispina
GCATACAAGTTAACCATAGGTGTGCGTCATAGCGAATCGATGCTCAAGGCGTTTCTTAGTAGCGATCATTACATCCGCGCGCCGAATAGCACATGCGAGTATTGCATAATACCAAATTACCCCGCCCTTTTGCAGTTCAGCCCATGTGATTGTTCTTGGTCAAAATGCGTAACATGTAAAAATTAAAAATGAACAAAATATGAGGAAAAAATAACTCAAATTAGAGATCTGTAAAGTTATATGGAAAGAAACCTGTTACCTCAAACTAAGCCGTTAAACATGACAAAAACTAAAAACTGGCCATTTGACTAAGTTCCTGACTTCACACCACCTTAACCAACCTTGTTTCCCCCACTTTCTTAAGCAAGCAATGATTTGAGACACTCAAAACTATTCCTTATTTTGATCTTATAAGCCCACAAAATTTGTAACAAAACACCATTTTATTTTTACCAAAATCGGAGCAACTTACAAATTTGACCCTGTACAACTTGAAATTGATCCTTTTTATTGATTTGTTTGTGCTGTTTATAGTCTATAAGTCTCAAACTACTTTCCATTGTAGATAGTACAACTCTACCTTTCCGATCCTTGTTGTTTAGACAAATAACATGGTTATATTTTCAGTACGCTTGGATCAATTTAACTTTGACCCCCTGACAAACTTTGTCTTGGGCCTGGGCCCCCTCCTTTAAGGCACCATTTGTGGACTTATAAGACATTATGTTTCTGGGATCCCTGTTCAGTCTGTCTAACATATTTATAACTCAACTTTTGTACTTGAGATGTGTTACAAATGTCTGCTAGCATCCGGTGCTACCTATTTGGCTCAGAAATCGAGACAGACATGTGCCATGAAAGTGCAAAACAAGGCGATTTTGATTTGCTTATACATTAGTGCAAAAAATTTGAATTTTTACACCTGGAATATATGTGAAATCTTTCGTTGCAAGGTGGGTTTTTTTTTTTCCGGAATTTCTTAAAAGAAAGCGCTTTTCGATCCGAATGTTTTCAGAAGGTTGACCACCCACCAGTTTTTTGCCAGTATTTTTTGCCGCAACACTTAGTTTGCGCACTTTAAGAGGGAAGTCATTAACACCCTTCCTGGCTGCATATAGCGCCAGCTATTAATAGTTTTGTAACAAACACTCCTCCGGTCAACATTTGCCAGTAAAGCCTAATGGATCGAAGCTACACTGAGGTCGTCGTTTTTGAGAGAACTTTCCAAAATTACGTACGAACTTTTTCAACATCCTTCAATTTTGCTCTGATATAAAAAAAAATCACATTTTCCTATGAATGTTGCATGGAGTGTTCACGTCACCCCTAAGAAAAGGCGGTCTGTAAGGCGGTGGGAATGTAGTTTTAGGCCAATATAGGTTTTTTCCAAGTCAATACCAATGGTATCAGAGCAATTGTAAAATTTTTTCTTGGTGGAAATCCAATGTCACTAGGTAAATTCAAAAGTTTCCAAAACATAGAAAAGGACAAGAACAAATGTCCACTTGAAAAGATCAAAATCACAACAGGTCAATCAAATGTCAATAGTGAAGTCAAATGTTCCACACATGGGAAATCGTTTATGTAATCTGGTGCTCATCAGTGCATTCCTTTCACTTGGGTATTCAAAGTTAATAGCATTCAAATGTGCAGTGAAACACGTCACACATGCCTTATAAAGAGAAGATCGCTACCAACAAGCATCCGCGTCTTTATGACGCATTTAACCAAAACCAGGAGGAGGGAAAAACTGAACTGAACATGCTGAATTTATGCTGTATTTTCTCTGCAGCTTTTATTTATGCAGTGACCATCTTAAACCTTAAGTGACCAATAGCTAGAAAAGTGCTTGAATCGAGATGGTTCCGATGAGGGCGCACTTAATTTTCCTCACAAAAATCGTGTTTTTTGCAATTTAATGTAATGCCTTGTCCAATCAATGTTGTTGAAATAACAAGTATAAGCTCAAAACTTTGTTACAAAATTCAGCAGGGGGGGGGGGCGCAGGCTAAATCCCTAGGAGGGGCGAAACATCATAGGGATGAAACGGTAGCAAAAATGAACTCATTAGGTTAATCCCTAATTTTTACGCATTTTTTAGCATTAACCCCCCCTATTTTCCTGATTTTGAATTCTCAGGGGGCGGGGCCCGCATCCCCCCACCCCCCCGCCACCCCCTGGCACCACCGCCCTTAATAATTTTCCGGATCCGGAATTTTTGTTATACCACGTTGTATCCTATGCCTGTTTGCTGCATAAACGAAATACATTCATCTCTAACTTTTTCATTAAACCATTTTAGGTGCTGGTCTTAGTTTCGAGTGACGTATTTTAATTACTACACAAATCTATTCGAAATCTCTGAGTCATCCTTACAACAAATTGCTTACAGACATTTTTTTTATCATAGACACGAGAGCCATTCTTGTTTTACAATTTAATCACGTCAAGAAAGTGGAATAGAGGGAAGCATTATAATATATAATTGTTTTTAAAAATTTATATTGCTACTCTGCCTATTTCACAGTTCAGGCTTCAGTGGCGGCGCCAGACGTCATTTCGAGGGGGGTGGCAAACGCTGGCAAAGTGAATTTTGTGGGCCAACTTCTAGGGGCAAAATATCAAAAAACTTGAGATGTTAAAAACCAATTTTGGCCCACTGTGTTGATTTTTGGTTTGGCCCCAAATCTCTGATTGTTGCCAAAAAAAAAACCTGTACATTTTTCTTTCTTCCAGCCGTGGGGAGGGGAACTGGGGACAAGAAAGAAATTGGGGGGGGGGGGGGAACCGCCAAATGCCATCCCTTGCGGCGCCGCCACTGGGAGCTTACTCCTATTTTGTCGACCGAAACGAACGCCTATTGGTTTTACACGCTTTAATCCGCCATGCATTAATACCTTCATAACGAATAAGCGTGTAATCCAATGGGCGTTTCGCGTTCGCCATTTTGGATACTTTATTGTATCTGTATTGAGTATGAAGAGATAGGCGTGCACTGACTGAATTTCCATCAGTATGAAATATCTTATTCATTTAAATGTTTCCATAAAAAAAAACAGAAAAAACAAACAAAAAGAAGTTATTCATACCTTTTTTCAGAAACTTGCACCATATAACTTGTGTAATTGTTTGTTTCTGCCTGCTGTAAGGAAAATGTTCTCATCATCTTTATGAAACTTTTATGCCAACCATCCGCTTGTTCCTGACATTTATGACGTTTATTAAAATATTGGTTTGGATGGTGCAAATAGACCAGTTAACATCCTACGTCACTTTCTTTTGTTGACTGCCAATCCATGCCTGCCAATCGTTATGGTCCATAGTATTAAAACTCTAACAGATACAATTGCCCAGTGTGTAACAGTCAGGCCGACCTAGTTCAAGATACCAGGCCCTAACATGTTTACAAACATTGCTGTTAACTGGTCTATAGGAACTGGTTTTAACTCTGATACTTGAAATCACTAGTAAACATTTGATTTCACTTATGGGAAATTGAGTGAGCTAATTGGATATTTTGTTAGCATTATTGGACATTTGAACCGCCTATTTTGGTATTTGGTATGTGCTAGTAAAACACATATTTCACAATATGGATATTTAGTTAGCATTAATGGACATTTGAACTGCCTATGTTGACATTTGGTATATGCTAATAAAACATATATTTCACAATAGGACATTTGAACTGCCTTTGAGGACGATTGGTTGAAAATAGTTGACATTTGACTTGGAAAACCTAAGGGAAGTTTTGGAAGTGGGATATATAGCCATCACAAAACACTAAATGACCACAGTGTGTAGTGTATGGATGATACTGTGCCCAGTGGCGTAACAGGCGGGGGGCGGGGGGCAGGTTGCCCCCTGAAGACTTTGGCCGGGAAAAAATTTGCAAAAATCATGCTAAATCAGCCGTTTTTAGCCCTCTGACTGGGAAAAATTGACCTTTTGACCCCCCTGAGAGGGAAAATTTCCCAAGACTGGGAAATTTGCCCCCTCAGAGCGGGTAGGCCCGTTACGCCACTGACTGTGCCACAATGAAAAATGTCAGATCAATAATTTGTGTAGGTAATGGGGGACACCCATGCAGGCCAGTACGCAGGGGGTGCGGTTGCACCCCCACCCAAATTCCACAAAAGGGGAAAAAGGTCCACTTTTTGCTGAATTTTTGCATAAAAAGGTCCAAACTTTAGAGAAATATTGACGAGAATTTTCACATTTTGGTGATGAGATGTTCCAAAAGTAAAAAACAAGACCATTTTAGGGGGGCTAGGTCCACTTTTAGCAAAAAAAGGCCACTTTTACCAAAACGGTCCACTTTTTCGAAGTCCCGCACCCCCCCTCAAAAATAAATCCTACGTACGGCCCTGCACCCATGTAACTCCAGGGCCCTCCCTGCCTATCATGTCTATAGGGACGCCAGTATGATGGCTGTTTGTTACGAATGTCAATTGTACTCTGGATAGTTACTGACCTATTGCTGGTGGTTTTATTGTGCGTGTGGAACTAAACAGCCATATTATGTTCAATGCAATTGTAAATATATTGTGATTGTTTCATTTGTTACATTCCTTTGATATTTATGACGTCAGTAATCCTCATTATCTTATGTTACCAAATAAAGAGTAGACGTTACTGAACAGACTACAAACCTTTTCAAGTGTGTGCCATTGTTCATGTTTATGTAAATTATGCAAATGAGCTTAAGGGTCTCCAGTTCCCTACCTTTACCTGTGTGACACTATTATTATGGTCCGTATGCACAAAAGTGTTAGACAAGGTCTAAAGTTAGACCCGGTCTAAGTATAAGTTAGTCCAATCAGAAAAGACATTTTCCTTTGCATTGACATGCGTGAGATATTTTGTATTTATTTTGAAATTTGCATTTTAATCTTTTGAATTTGGTAGTTACTTTATGAAAAAAATGTACGTAACTGTAAATTTTTGATAAATCTAATTTTGATTTAGACCAGGTGGAACTTTAAACCTGGTCTAACATTTTGTGCATATGACCTAAGGTTCTATATCCGAGACCTAGAACATTCAAATTTTAGGGCTATTGGCCATAGGCCTAGAACTTATAGGAGCCTTCTTCTTGGGTGTGTGGGTATGTTGACAAAATAGTTTAACCTTTTTTTAACCGGGGAGGTTCTTACGCTTTCTGGGGACCCATGCGCGCCCAGGGGTTCTAAAAAGTGACCCCTAATGGGATCTAAATTTCAGTATTTCTAGAAAAGAAAAAAATCAAAGAATTATTGAGGGGGCGCTTACCACCAAAATAGTTCGGGCAAAAGTGGGATAGTACTTCCTTTTTAAACAAAGGCGGCCAACATGTTTTAGGTAGATATCTTGGACTTTGAACATAAAATTGGTGTGGTCAATGAAAGATGAATTTCTGCATTAATATTATATAAGAAAAAGGCCCGGCGAATTTGTTTATTTTTTCAAAACAAATCGTAATATAAAATCTAACCGACGAAACACCAACAGGGCGAAAATAAATAGGAGAATACAAAAAGAACTAAATTTTGATACTAAAAACTAAATTGAAGGAGATACGCGCGTTTGAAAAAAGAGGCTAACAAAAGGAAATATTAGTGCATAGTCTATGCCAAGTCTATACAATTTATCTTGGTTAGTACTCAAACGAAAATTAATTGTTTTCAAAAACATATTTGAAACCAATAGAATGAAAACCCAAGGAACCTTATAGATAATCTACAAATGAAGAAAAAATTATCCAAAAATATAGGTTTCGCCAATTTCCATTTTTGTCCATTTTGCTCTGTGCCAAATCAGTTCATGATATACAAAAGGTCTATGGGAAATTGAAACCATAAAATTTATAGGTGCGTGTTCGATCGTCTTTGGGACCCCCCTGATTTTACCCGGAAGTGTACGATTTTGATAACAGATTGAAAGGCCGTATTTTCTCATTGTCGTCCTGAATTATAGCCCTCAAATCAATTTCTTCCCAAAGATATGAACGAAAAACCACTGTTTTCGTGGTTAACCATCAAATTATTATCCACAGTATTGCATAGGGCTTTGCAATATGTATTATTGCGTCTACCATTCAAAACCGCAAGTTTGTTTCCCACGGTACTTGGTGGGGGCCCGTTTGGCAAGTGCCAAGCTTCATATCAAGTAGGAACACAATAGACTGGATCGGAACAAGCACCTTTAACTCAAAAATGCATGTGGGAAAAATACGAAAATGGGCATTTAATGTTTCCAGTCAACTGTACCCACATTAACAATTTTCAACAAATCTGTTCAGGATCAAGGACGGACGTAGCCGATTTGCATCTAATTTGCAAAAGCTGGAAAAATATTCAATGTGAACTAAGTTTTTTAGAGTACAAGTTGTGATTTCATTCACGAAACTTGGTAGATGGATGGTTACAAACATAATGCATCATCATAAAATGTCCCGTATTACCTCCATGGGCAGATAATAAAGCTATAAGACATGACTGCAACGTTGACCATAGTCTGCAATCAATGTTATCAAGACCACCTCAGCAAGGGAATTTAAAGCTTGAACTCAGAGATTTCCCGATGAGACCGCACTCAAGTTTCAAAGAAATCGTGTTTTTTACTGTACTACATTGCTTTTCCACATTACTAATCACTGTGTGAAATAACTACACTTCAAAGGGAAAGTCCTCATATAGAAAATCACAAACTTTGTTATAAAAATTCCGGATCCGGATTTTTTTATGCGGTTAATTCCTTTGGCAGTGTTATACTGTGGCATAAATGTTTACTGCATGAGAACGGAAATCCGATTAAATCTCTAAACTTTGGAATTGAACATTATAAGTTGAATATCTTTAGTTCTAGATGATATTTGTAATTCAATAAAAACACACTGAATACAACCTAAAATATGCTATGGGAATTTCATTATATGATTTTGTCAACAGTGTTAATTTCTGCACTAAAAATGATCAAGAATTTAGGAAGCGATCGCAGGCCCATAAAATAATTTAGATGTTGGAATTCACGTTGAAAAAAATATTAATAATTAAGAAATTCATCTTGAAAGCAAAGTATATTAATAATTACAATAAATTTACTGTGCATTACATGTACATAAAGCAATGCTTTTAAAGTTAATACATTTAAAAAATTTTTGCCCCCGTTTTTTTTTGTTTGTGTTAGAATAATGGCTCCGGTTTGGATAAATAATGCTGCAAATTATTTGGTGGAGCTCATTAAAATAAGGAATAGTTTAATCCTTATAATATACTTATGTAAACTACAACCAATTCATTCTACAGTCTGACAGGACCATACTCCAATAGGCGTACCATCCCGGGGGTGGGGGATATTCCCCCCCATATTTTGATGAGGGGGGATGGTCAATACGCTCATCACCACCCCCCAATGTTGATGCTGTTCATGTTGTGGTTTTCACCAAAAATAACCTCATATTTACCATAATAGTTTTAAAAATCGGTTAAATTCCGCGCGCTTTGTGGGCATTGTTCTAATTAAATTTTACATTTAACGTATTAGCTTCTATAATTGGCAAAATTTTTAGCCGCGCGATTCGCGCGGCAATGTGTATGATGGAATCTTTTCAGCAAACCCGTTTCATTCATGAATTTTCATCAACCCATCCACCCATGGTCAAAAAGCAAAGTTACACCATGCCACTACTTCCTCTTCTATCTACTGCTGACATAGCACTACTTCATCTTCTATTTACTAATGACATACAGCTACTTCATCTCTATCTAATGCTCAATACCGCTATTAATCTAATATCTACTGAGGAATATCGATCTTCATCTACTATTATGCTAATATATCATATTTGCATCTACTATTTTTTTTCTTTCTCCCTGAACACACGCTCCGGCGTCAGGGCTTTATTACAACAATCAAGCAAACAACAACAAATCTACATTTACAAATAAATCATCCATATACGAATAACCAAGACAGATACACACTACACTAAACAGAACCTATACAATCTACACTCAATCTACAATCACCGTCAAAATACTACCGTGAAAAATGCTCTGCTTTGAGTGTAATGTGCATAGCACATTAATAACCCACTGAACTACATAATGATTAAATAAACATCACTCAAAACAAAGCCTAAGTCTAAAAGCGGCTCAGACCACACAAAACTCCACCCTCACGCGCTCAGATCGGCTGCCGCGTTAGCCATCAGGCCAAAAAAAATGTTTGATTGTCCATAGATGACTTTTTAGAGTTGGGTCGGTCGGTCGGAAAAACTTTTTTTTCTTTTTTTTTTAATGTCAATAGCAAACTGTATTGAAACATGTTTGTTTGTATTAATAAGTTAATCAAACACTAAAATCAAGTTGATTCTTACTCAAAAATGCAACTTTGTACATTATGAAACCCAACTAACATGCTAAGAAACCGTTTAAACATCATCTTTTTTACATTTCAGAAAGTTAAAATTGAAAAAAAAAAAATTAGTAATTTTTCAAAATTAGGGTCGGTATTCTTTTGCACAGTAAAAGGAAAAAAAACTTTTTCCTGATTTCCAAAATTAGGGTCGGTCGGATGAGGACAATCAAACAATTTTTTTGGCCTCACGGAAGTACTTTGACCGTGGGTAAAGACACACATGCCAATGAAAATAATAAAAAAAAATTGGGCCCTTACAAGTACACTGTGGTAGTATATAGGCCACGCACATCTTCCAATCGTCAAGCCCACACCACCACAATATCTCAAACAGCAAATCCAAAAATTATCTGCATGCTAATGTAGATCCCACAAGGGACATACATAATGCACTTGCCTTGAGCATAGTCCCACTGCTTTTTTCATGAAATATGATCAACAACTTTAGGGGTGGGACGGGTAATGCCCAACCACACCTCAATGATTGCCCCATATATAGGTTATCCAAAAAAAAAATCATTTTGCCTTGTCTAATACATGCATAATAAAATTTAGAACCATCACAAAAAAAGCATAATTTAGAACCATCACAACAACAAAAAACCCCATCTACTATACTGCTGACATACCGCTACTTAATCTACTATCTACTGCTGACATACCGCTACTTCATCTGCTATCTACTGATGACATACCGGTACTTCATCTACTATCTACTGATGACATACCGCTACTTCATTTTCTATCTACTGCTGACATACCGCTACTTCGTTTACTATCTACAGTGTGAGTCAAAATGATTGTTCCCCGATGAAAAAAAATATTAAAAATATTTGTAACCTTTTTAGAATATTATTATATACTTATATTAACAAAGATTTACTTCTCAATCACCATGTCAAAAATCCAAGATTCATGTATTTTATTTCAAGTTATTGCCTCTTTTTAGAGGGCTTCCCAAATTACCGCGTGTACCAATTTAGGGAAATTACCAATTAGTACAGTAAACATGTTAAAAGTGTAATTCACAAACTAGAATCCAGAAAAAACGAGATAGGCAAAACTTTCGCTACATGCCCCCTGTCGCATTAGTCATGATAGAGATATGAAGAAAATTCGTTCCACAAAAGTTGACCTTTGACCTTTGGCCAACTAAGGTGTATCACTTAAATTGAAACCTGTTTTTGTGTGTATTTTTCAATATCTTTTGGTTTTGCCTTAGTTAATAGGTAAAAACGAGTTCATTCCAACCTTGAAGAATTTAAACAGGTCAAAATAGAATTGCACTTGTTGTTGCATTAATCATAACTAATAATTTTAGAAGATAACAGAATTTGCATTTTTCCAATATTTTCAGAAAATAACAGAATTGACAATTTTCCTCGGCATTCAGCTTAATGAAACGAATGAAAAACAATCGCACCTTTGATGCTGTAGAGTACACAAAACATATAAAGACATTTTGAAACATATGATATCACATTGTGCGTAGATACTGTGGCATTCATCTGAATGTGCGCTCATCAACTGACAGTATCTGTCCTTGGGGTGATTTAACAGCCCTGGCAGAAGGCTGTCGGCGCGGGCTGCATCTCCAGGGTGAAGTTGAGCGGTACTGTAATCTGTATGGGTACATCTTTAAGCCCAACCTGGTACAATGCGGTTGAATGCAGACTAATCAGGTGCAGAGGGTAACGGCGACTACTGATCCTTGGATTTATCTGCAGGGCGGATCCAGGATTTTTCCATAAGAGGGGGCGCATTTTTTTCCGGCTCGCTGTACGCTTGACGGTCGACCCATATTTTTTCATCTTGTTCCCATCCATGGAGGGGGGAATATACCGCGTCTGTTGGGCGCCACACAACGCTACAACGGCGCCTGACACCCTGTACCGCCATTCTCAGAGCTCTCCACAGGGCGCCCTGTGCGGTAAAGAAATTCATTTTTTTCAATATAGATCTACAGTGCGCCCGGGCGCTCTATGTGGCGCCCGCGCCCTGTAACTCTTATAAACATACGGGGCGCGCGCCGGGGGCGCCCCCTCTAAATCCGCCCCTGATCGTGGTAACGTTACTAACCCTGTTTATGTTGGCCAAGGCTCTTTGCGGTTCGTGGTCTTTCACGGCTTCTGGATGTCTGTTTCGAACAGTCCCGTGATTTTTAAACGTTAAGTCACTTGATGGTAGACCATTCTTAGACGGGGTTCTGCCGTCGCGGGAATCTTATTCGAATCAACCGTTGAACTTCATGGGGGCTCCGTGTTTCCAGATACTTCTGGGCCATGCAGGGCCTTTGAGCTACTGAATATTGGAGAGCCATTGCTTTGCTCCCTCCTCTCTGCATAAACACATTGCCTGACAGTGTGTTATATTCATTGGGCATTTATTACCATTTCTCCACCATGTTGTAAAGCATACATGGTAATCGCGCACTTGCAATTTTCACTTTGATAACCAACTCATAGAATCTGGTACAAAGGCAAATGTGAGGGCGTTATTTTAAAATGAGTGCAGATATTGATTTGCTGAACCAAATTGATAATTCAAAATTCCTGTGACAGCTATTTAAATGTATTTTAGAACCTATTTAACAATTTTAAGAGGATCCTTGCACAGTTTGACAAAGAAAAATCAGAATATTTGGGCAACAATCATTTTTTGACCTCACCACTGACATAACCACGATTATCACTCTCTGCTGATGACACAGAACAAGCGCCTACTTCACTACTTCATCTACGTCTACTACTGACATACCAATACTTCATCACTATCTACTGCTGATACTCCCACTACTTCATCTACTATCTACACTGCCTACTGCTGACATACCGATACTTCATCTACGCTCTACTGCTGACAGACCACTACTTCATCTACTATCTCTACTGACATACAATCTTCATCTACTATCTCCTGATGAACTGCCCGCTACTTACTTCATCTACTATCTACTGCTGACATACCGATACTTCATCTACTATCTCTGCTGACTACCACTATTCATCTACTATCTACTACTGACATAATACCAATACTTCATCTACTATCTACTGATGAATTACCGCGACCTTCTTCTACTATCTACTGCTGACATACCGCTACTTAATCTACTATCTACTACTGCGTACACTACCACTACTTCATCTACTATCTACTAAGCTGTAGCATAAACAATACTTCATCTACTATCTACTGATGAACTACCGCTACTTTCGTCTACTATCTACTGCTGACAACTACGATACTTCCTCTACTTCTACTGCTGACTACCACATTCATCTACTATCTACTTACTGACATACAATACTTCATATACTCTCTGCTGATAACATACCGACTATCATCTACTATCTGCTACTGACATACCAATACTTCATCTACTATCTACTGATGAACTACCGCTACTATTCATCTACTATCTACTGCTGACAAACCGATACTTCATCTCTATCTACTGCTGACCTACCACGACTTCATCTACAATCTACTGCTGACATACCACCATTTCATCTACTATCTACTGAGACATACCGGTTTCTTCATCTGTTATCTCCTGCTGACATACCACTATTCATCTACTATATACTGCTGACATGAATGCCGCTACTTTATCTATCTAACTCTCTAATCTACTGCTGACATAAAAATACCGCACTCTACTTCATCTACTTCCTACTGATGACATCCCACTACTTCTCTACTATATACTGCTCACATAAAAACCGCTACATCATCGGTATCTACTGATGACTAACCGCTACGACTTACTTCGATACTTTCATCTCCTATCTACTCTATCTACTTCTGACATATACGCTACTCATAATACCGCTACTTCATCTACATCTATTGCTGACATAGCCCTACTCATCTACTATCTCTACGGCGATCTCTGCTGCACATGCGCATCTACTTCATCTACTTCTTCTCTTTCTACTGCTGACATACCACTTCTTCCTCTACTATCTACTGAGGACATACCGCTACTCTTTCATCTGCTATCTACTGCTACTACGCTGACACAAACCACTACTTCATCTACAATCTAACTCTGCTGACATACCGCTACTTCCTCTACTGCTGAACACCACTATCATCATCTGGAAAAAATACTGTCATTTTATTAGTCTACGAGACGAAATATACTGACCTAATACAGTGACTTTAAATGACTACAGACCGAAATGCTGGCTTTGTACATTTCAGATGGGTCATGGATACGACGACATTAAAATAATTGATTTGGACGAAATATGAAAAATAACGTTTTAATTTTATTGATCAATCAAACGTTTACTATATAATTGTCCCCGCCGAAACGTTTAGACAAAAGCACACTAACTTCGTTTTCTTGGGACGACAAACCACTTAAACAACGATATATGAAATATAATTAAAAGTGTTTCAAACAAAACTGGAAAAAACTCTAAATAAGTTTGAATGAAAACGACTTGTTCATGGAAATTTGGGGCAGTTTTTGAAACGTTTTTAATTATTAGTCAGTGTTCATCTATTATGAGTCCCGTACCTATAGGACCCATAGGACACTTCTACTTTGATATAGACATGTCCTTTAACGGCATTTTTCTGGAAAGACATGTCTTACACTTATAAACCTTGTCTCACGAACATGCCTCTTCCCATATGTCTTATTAGTTCATCGCTTTTGCAGACCAGTCACACAAACACACACGCCAGTTATACTTGCGGTTTTAAGGGCATGCAATCGGTGCAATGTGTTCTGCGCAAAACAAAAATTATTTCCCCCCATCAGCGAAAATTCCAACGTATTTAGTATTTCGGGGTCACTTGTAAACTATCGGAGGGGCCCTATTATTCCAATTTATTTTGACCGTCCGGAAGCCTCACATTCTGGTCTGTAAAGTAGGCGGACATGAAATCCATGGATGAATAATCTTTTCTGTATAAATCAAACAATGATGTTGACTGAATGCAAATAACCCAACCGTAACGAAGCAGTAGGCCTATCCATAGATCACACATCCGGATAGTTCCGTGGTTTGCCATCTGATATTAGTATCTCAGATATGCCAAGCTTCCATTTAAAAACTAGTAACTTGGGATAGGGTTTAGGATTAGGGTGAGGGTATTTGGTTAGGTTAGGGATAAATGGTTAATTTCGAGTAGGCTGTCCTATCTACCTGATTTGCCATCCACCACCGCGCAACACACGTAACACACACACACACGGCGAGTAAAGCACACCTCCTCACCACACACACACACAAAAAAAAAAAAAAAAACAAACAACACCCACCCACCCAACACCCACACACCCACCCCCCCCCCCCCACCCCCCCACAATTCACACACCCACCACACACACACCCCCGAAAGCAAAGATAGGGTTATATCTGAACTTTTTCTTCAAATTAAATATACTAGGAGGCGCCCGAAAGATAAACTGTATTTAATACCACAGTTCATTGGTGTATTGCACATCAGCCATGCAACTCCGCTGTGCTTGATACACCAACATCAGGTCACGCACGCTACAATTTCAAAACAACGGACATTTACCTTTGCATTCCGCAGAAATCAGATGACCGTGTATAAAATTATTTTTGGCGAAAATAGGTCCCTTTTTTAACCACCCGAAACCGTTCAACAAACAAAAACTTCTACCGGTCACAGTGTTTTTTTTTAAACAAAAACTTATAATTAAAACGCCGAAATATCAATTTCCCACAGACAGCCTACAGTCGTTGAAGAGACTCTTATTTGAACACTGACACTCATAACACTAGCTCAGCGGGGATGTTTGTCGGCTGCTGTGGGGTATATTTTACATTTCTTGAAAATCTGCTGTTTGATATCAACTGAAGGCCATTTCCTCATTCATTCCTTTCAACTATCTTTTTTCAACAAATGGTCAAGTTAACTCTAGCAAGCAATGGAAATTTTGACATTTCCACCGGAACGCAAATAAATAAGTAATAATAATAAAAAACACAAACGTATGGGCTAAATATGGAGATCAATTTGAAAGATATTTAGAGCAAACTGAGGTTTTTACAGAATACGATTTGAATTCAAACTAATTCAAAATTACCTGTACATTTTTGTACGGTCATATTACTTGCGAAAAATAATCACTCCATCTACCATGATCTACATCTTTTACATATTGACCTATATAGTGTCTGGTGACCGCCCATTGATCCTGTAGTAATCTGGCATATGGAGCCCCTATAACTACGGAAGGAACTTACTTGAACTAGTTAAATGTTATTATTCACTTTATTACATAACGAGATAAGCCATTGTAACACCTTTTGAAAAAGAACGGGCTATTCCTGCGCGTATTTACTCCCAGCATAACCTTGAACTGTTTCTTTCCATATTATCGTTTTTGTATAACCATAAATCGTATATAGGCAAACATATACCCTTTTTATCCTTATGGCAATGACAACAACGATTTTATAATTTAAACACATTTGGGGACTTTAGAATTTGACCCATGTACTTTACCCCCCCTTATTCTCATTAGCACACGGGTGAACTTGGGGACTTTTGAATGTTGTTTCTGGGGGTTGCTTTGCACAACATATAAGGAAACTACCCTGAAAAATTCAGCTTATGTTCTTCTTTTTGGGTGTTTTTAATTTTAATGATCTTGGACTATTCAGGAGCATTATACTCTGACGCTAATGTCCGGGCAAGTGCCGTACCATCCAAAGCCGACCCCCCCCCGCCTCCAGCCCCCCAAATAAACTTACCATTTGTACTGTGTCTATGGAGAAGGACCCAAATTCGCCCCTCAGAAAATGCCCTCGGCATACCCCTTCTTCCCCCCCCCTCCCCCATTTGCAAAGGTCTGGTTACCCACTGGTCCGGTTGCCGGCTAATGTCCTAGAACATCATGAGAACACATTTTTGAGAATCTTCGTTTAATCACTTTTAACATACTTCAGTGTGTCACTTTTCAAGCTTTTTCATGACTAAAGCAGAACATTTTTTGCTCTGGAAATGTGCTATGGAAAGTTCACATTAGTGCGAAAGTTTACTTTCCTGCAATGACATTTTTGATGGAACACTGTCATGCTTCTTGCTTAATAAATGCAACGACAATTTCCTTCTTTCTTTGACATTCATTCATACAAACATGATAGATCATCGCAACATTCATTAGTAGTTGTTTGACAGGGTTTGTTGATCTATGACTAAACCACAACTGACAAGTTTATGATGATTTATTGTTTTCATACATGGTTTTCTGAAGACATTGATTTGGAGTAACAAAGCTTAGCCAATATCCCTTTGAACAAATATCTATAATTTGGAAGAGGCTTGCACCTACTCACGGTATGCCGACCTTCTACAAAGGTCATCATAACATTATTTTCTGTGCTATCCTCACTTAAACAAAGTTATATGTATTAACACATCTAGCACTATTGCTGGCAAATGTCTGTAACAAGTATAGGTACAGTATCCTAATATAGGCCTACCTAATAACAAGAGGTGACCAAAAGCAATCCCATTAATAAAGTAAAATCGTATATTTTAGTCATTATTGTTGACTGACACTTACTACCACACGAAATTGGAATGAAACCCATATCTTTGAACACTGCTTGTTTTCTTCCTATGTTTCTGTCAATCTTTCCATTTGGAAAAAATAACCTCTATGAGATTCTTACCGCCATATATCCTTCACTTTTAAGATATTCCTAGTCCTGCAAATTGCAAATATTTTGACTCTTTCGGGCGGATGAATGTATCATGAACCGGACGCGCATATCCTCACATATTTGGTCACTGATTTGGTCTTAATCATTTCAGTGAGGGCTATGTATAAAAAGCTTTACAGCAATTCAAAAATATCAAGTTTGAAAACGCTTGAGGGCGCACTATTTTTCAATGGTGCCAGTGTCTCTTAAAAAAAATGCGGGGTCAATATGCAAGCACACGACTAAAAATAAAATGACCCCCGTTTAAGTTAAAACACAACTAATTTTAGGGTTAAATATGACAACAAAAATGTCGATTTAAACTAAAGAGGTTAATTTTGATTTTAGTCGTTTCATATTTGACCCTGTATTTTAAAGTGTGTGCCACAAATAAGTGTGGGGGGCCCTTTTATTCTTTTAAACTGCCCAGTGCAGTGGTACTGTATTTCTTACCCTCAAAAAGCTAAGGGATGGCATAGGCCTATGTTTTAAGGGGCATTGGTGGCAGTGTCCCCCATAAAGGGAAAGCGCAAACAAAGTGTAATGTTATACACCACTCATATGTCCTAATTCTCAACAAGTCCTCAAAATTAAAATGTCTAACTATATTATCCCTTTTTTTTCTATTGCTCTCAGTTGTGGCTGTGAAAACAGGGTTTCATGTTTTTCAGGCCCGGAAAGGTAAAATTTGGTAAAAGTTCGCCCCTCCCACATTTATCACATGGCAAAAATTTCCACATTTGGGGAAAAGATACACTTTAACAAAGCGCCGGCCCCACGCCGCAAATCCTGGCTACCGATTTTTTTAAACCCACAAGCTTTTTTAAATGCTCATGCAATATAGTGAGATTTAAATACTATTTGCACACTTTCCTAAACACTTTTTGCAGTGTAGCAAAGATTGGCCTGTCATGTTTGCCAATAGCTTGATATAATTGAAAACAAATAGGCCTATCCAATATTTTTGGTAAGACTTTATTAAAATCCATGCACAACAGCCTTAATAAGCTATACCTGTAAATGCATAGTTCATTAAAATGGTCAAACAGCTGGGGTTGTCTTCATAACAACTTATTTAAATATACAAAATAATAAAATTATCTTTTTTAAAAAAAACTGGTGTTGTGAGAAGCTTTTGGAAGACCAATTTTTGTTTGCCGTTTACTATATAGTCATTGCCACAGAAACAGTTGTTACAATAGGCCTAAACATTGAACAACCACCGTGATGTCACAAACATTTCACGCTGGTAAGCACGTTTATTTAGCTGAATTTGTCATTCATATGAAAAAAGTTCATATTTGTTAGCTGCCATTCCCGTTCTTTTCATGGCAGGTCATGTATACATATATGGCAGGTCCTGTATTCCAGCCGTTTCTTTCTTTTTTTCCGTTCTCCTGGAAAGAGTGCTATATAGCTAAGATTTTTCACCCAAATCTATCACTACTGGCAAATACTGACTGTCGGTCACTAATTAGATGTCCTGATTTTTTATTAAAATAATTATAATTATTTTTAAAAATACGGACAACTTTCGAATAATCGTGAAAGAAGTTGTTTTGGATCTTTGGACTAAGGACTTTGATTTATATACGATAGGAATGGGTTCAATTCAAACCTCGAAATCAGTACTTTCACCCGCCCCCGTTTTGAAAATAACGAATAGATTTGGTACCATGTAGTTATTAACGTTTTTGTGAATTACGGAGTGTCGTAGGAGGAGAATGAGTAAATTCCGAACTTTGTTTAACGGCAATCAAATCGCGAACTGTTGTTATTTGCACTGACTTTTGCAATATAACCAACGAATGATATCCATGACTCGACAAACATTAACTGGAATGATGCATTACGATAGCTTTTGATTCTTTTTTCGTAACCGGATTTGATTAAAACAGATATTAGTATTTCAAAGATGCACTTTTATATCACCGTGAAAACACCTGATCATAGTGTGTTATGGGATGTTGTTCCAATGAAAAGTTCCCGTGTGCTAAATTGGATTTTTGTTTTGTTGTTTGGGATTCACTAGGGACCACTTTGTCCAGAAAATTATGGTATTTCCAATTTCAGACTACTGCCTTCCCCCTTCTTCAATCGATCAATTGTATTGACTCGATTTCAAAATTATTTCCCTTTACTTGCTACTTTTTTTCGAAAACGTTTATTTTTGGTAATAATTATGAAACCGACAACCCTCTAAGTCGAACAACAGTAAATTTTATATTGGTCATCACTACTCAGCTTGGTGATCATTTTGGATCAACGTCAGCAGAAAGTCACATGGGTATAAGCCTGGTGGAAAAAACCATAGCAACAAACTATAGTAGATTCAAATTAAGTGAGAGGTTCTTGTAGTATTTACATAGGGTGGGTGTTCAACCCTTGGCCGTGTTTAGATTATGCTTTGTTGCCATTACATAACATATATGGGCATACAAAGTACTTCACAGCATCGGCTTATGGAAAAACTGATGAATTCAGGTTTCTTATAAAATGGTCTGTACTGATAAAGTATAATGCCAGGCTTGGTCCGGGAGTCAAGGAACTCATATCCGCTTTGCAATGTTGGATGCCAAATACAAACTTATTTCGTATAGGCATTGTATTGATATAAGATTCATTATTTCTCTATTCTGTTATAAGAATTATATTTCCGCAGTGGTCAAAGGTAAGTTGTGTTCAATAACGTTTAATTAAATATTGCTGATTTTGTCATCCCTATACTTCAATTGAAACACCTGTTTGTCTCTAGGACTTGATCAAATACAATCTTTCATAGAGCATACTATATCACTTTACATTGGTATGATACAAAATCTAATTTTTTACCTATGGGCATAAATAAATCTCTTAGCCTCTCACGGTGAGGAATCAGATCCAAACTAAATGAGGTCTCACTCATCTTGAATCTACTATCATAGTATCTCGTCGGTACAGCTGATTTTACTTATTAAAATCGGTACGTATGCCATTCACAAAACGGACTCCACAACGGCCTTCATAGTCCTCAAAATATACATTGTTTTAACAACTAGAATACAGAATGCTTCTGTCCTTCTACTCCTATAGAGTTCAATGTCTGTAAATCGTTCAATATTCAAATACTACTACTACTAACTAAAATTAAATAAGGTATACTGACAAGGCTGCACCCGGCGTTCGCGATATATGCACGCCTTTCTTAACCTGGCGAGCTTTTTGTAAACACTTTTTTGACAATCGTTTACCAGCCTTTCTCGATTAATTTTGCCCCGGGAAAACTCGTTCTGGAGCACCATGCACAGCTACACCCACCCATTCCACCCCCCCACCAAAGAAGGCTTGTACGACCTGGAAATGTGCATAAAAATGCGACAGAAAGAAATGTGCCAATAAAATACGAAAATGTGCCATTCAACTACTGCGAAGAAAAATGACAATTAAATGCGAAAGAAAGAAGGTGCCAACCTAAAATGCAAACAATGTGCCAATAAAATTCGCAAAAAAAAATGTGACAATACAAGCGACAACCCGAAATGTGCCAATAAAAATGCGAAGAAAAAATGTAACAAACAAGAAATGCGAAGAAAAAATGTGACAATAAAAAGGGGAAAAAATTGGGCAATAAAAGTGCGAAAGAAGGAATTTTCTTCTACTACTTCAGGCCTATATTCGTAGAATCAATTGATAAATTAGTGCTTTACATTTGTACGCAGAGGAATTAATACCAGTGATTTCCTCCGTTTTCCTCTCTCATCTCTTGTTTTCTTTTGTGTCAAATAAAAAAGCCTGTTGTTTCCAAATGACATAGGACTTTCAAAACAAAGTGCTATCCGAGTCCTATAAAAGTCCTTTTTGTTCGAAGAAATCATTAGCGAAACATACTTCACAAATATTAGGGACACACACAAACACACCTATATACTCCTATCATTTTTTTGTATTTGAAATCAATTGGAAGGCTTCGTTGTTGTACTTTCTCTGGGCATAAACAGGGATTTTTTGCATGTTTTAAACTTGGGTACTAGTTCTGAACAATGGCATCCTTTATTTACATTACTCACCCACCCGACAATAAACACGTTGCTTTAAGATAATATCTTTGAACAACAGAAAATTAACGTAGCACTGGTTTGCTAGTTCAAAGACAACGCATTGGCAGTGTACTTCCAAAACCTGTGCTAAAGGCATGATTGGTGCAAGATAGACGAAGACGTCATTGTTACAATACGACCTATACGAAGGTTTTGTCCGGTTTTGCCTGGTAATTGTCAAAACAAACTTGTAATTTGTTTTCAGATATGTGAAAATGATCGGATGGGATGTGTATTTAATTGTGCCTATAATTTTGTTTTCTAACTTAACACAAATCCCTTAATTCTGAAATTCAGCAATCGGGGATGATAACAGGAAAATAAATACAGTGTAATATTATTTGAAATAAAACTTTCAATTAGAAGATAAGATACAGAAACGACAGCTCAGTGCAATATGGTACAACCTAATTAAATCATTCAAAAGTAGGTTAAATTATTTACGCTCGGGTTATTTTCGGTCAGCCGGGTTGTTTCTCATAGGCAAAGGGTTAATTAATATCGACTGCCACAAATATTTCTTACACGCTAAGTACTTTCAAATGTAGTTTTGTTCACACTCACGGGGTATTGCTTTTATTGTGAACAGAAACAACAAGAAAAAATATTTCAACATTTGGGTGTCTTTTTCCTTTTCCAAGTTTTGCGGATCTCTTTTAGGGATCCAATTTCAGTTCGAAAGTTAGTCAACATTCTAAATTTGCTGAAACGAATTGTGAAATTTGGTGTAAACTTGCCACGAAATCTTGCAATGAATAAAGTGAAATGAGTCAGAAATCGTTATAAAACGAATCCACCATGCACTCGACTTCCAGAGCACGGTATAACTAAGCCAAAATCAAGCTACGGCCCCCGGGATTAGTTCAGATATTTCATTAAACACAAGCTTTTTCGTTAATGATCACGTAAATTTATCAGTTATGCCATCATCGGAAGAGGTACTCGTCTTAAAAATGCTGACGATGGTTTAGAATTGAGTTACATCTCACAATGCTCGATTTAAGATATTACTATTGTAAATTCTGAAGGAATTGGGAACATTGAATGAATGGATGCAACGAACCACCTTTCCTATCATTTATCATGTTAAGATGTTAACATCAGCTACTGGAAATATCTTTGTTGATATCACAATTGGGATATGTCTCATCACCGCACACTTGTCTCATTGGATGATACACATACACAATGAACGTTCAGTATTAAACTAAAAGAAATACGAATAACTTTATAAAAAAGAGAAGCAACGTCAGAGTGGATCTTGGACCAAACAAATACAGAAGAAATATGAGATCATACTCGAGGATATTGGTGGAACACAGGTTAATTGAGCTTGTGTATCTTATTATGTTATGCGCTTGCGCCAAAAGTGGTAAGTGTATCGAAATCGGATGTATATACCTGACTATACAAAATGAACCAGATATATTCTGGGAAAATATATTTTAGATTTATTTTATCAATGCTTAGCAGATTAGTAGCATTTGGTAGAGTTTTGCTTATTTTTTATTAAAAAAATATACGCCTTGATATTTTATATCATCTGAACCGTTGGCCCAAGTATGCGTTGGCCACGCAGATGACTATTTGCCTAATCTTACGTGCAAATTCGATCTAATCCAAAAGAAATTCGTAATTTTGTATTAATTACAACACAGTGGTTTATTGGGCAGTGCAGTGCGATACGTCAAATTCGCTGACGCAACATCAAAATCAACTGAAATTTTGGAAATAACATTTTCTTGGGGAAATCTAGTAAATCATAAACAAAAATAAAGGTGATAGGATCACGAAATGCACCTTTAAACGTGCATTTCGTGATTTTAGCACCTTCTGTTTTATTTATGGTTCGCTTGATATCGTTGAGAAAAGTTAATTCCCAAAATTTAAGTTGATACCGATTTTGCGGTTTGATGTTATGAACATGTGCTAACTGAGGTATACTTGTGTGACTCCATTTCTTATGTATTGCTTTATTCCGTCATGACTTGTGTGTCGAAATTTGCTACTTGTGTATCTAAAAGAAAAGTCACACAAGTATACCTTCGTTAACTTGTCTACTTGTATCACGGGCCGGGATCACAGGTTGCCATATGCTACAGGCTAATTCAAAAAGAAAACTACCCATTTTTATTGTACTTTATTAAAAACTCTGTAATTTCTTGTAAACTACGTAATACGGTGTCCCACGGACGCCAATTTTGCATGAAAAATTTTAATTTTGCGCATGTATTTCTACTTTTGCAAAAAAATTGTAGTTTTGGAAAAATATTTGCAACAGTATTTTATAGTTTTGCAAAAATATTTTATAGTTTTGCAAAAATATTTCAGAATTTTGCAAAAATATTTCAGAGTTTTGCAAAAATATTTCAGAGTTTTGCAAAAATATTTCAGAGTTTTGCAAAAATATTTCAGAGTTTTGCAAAAATATTTCAGAGTTTTGCAAAAACATTTCAGAGTTTTGCAAACAATAATTTTGCAAAAAAAATATGCAATAGTTTTGCAAGAATA
>JAMKCH010018884.1:0-56626 GCA_023653785.1 Ophioderma brevispina
CAAAAGGCGTAATGCGTTACGACACTACTTGACACCGAGTTTAAACCCCAACAAGCACTGTACCAAATAAGATTTACCTATATCACGCCTGGACATGAATGTCGCTCGTCTATAGGTCGCACGGAAAGTCGTGTCTAATCTTATAATGGAAAGATATATATCTTGTTAGCGGCAATGTCCAACTTGTTTAAACACAATGACCTAATATGAAGAAGAGGGACACTGTGTGTTGGTTAAATTCTCTTGGTCAAGCTTTGTAACCATAGACCTTTTCAGCTTTATGTATAGGGCAGTTTGAGGAATAACTATCACAAAAAGATGTTTAAAGTGACAGGAGGAGATTTTTTGATGATACAAATTTCTCTCAATTTTCACTGGATCGGTCCTAGACCACCTACCGAGAACGTTTCGAAGGTTTATTGAACAAACAAGTAAAAAAAAAAAACGCAAACCTTGTTTTGAACTTGCCTGCTATCGCAATCGTCCCCATAGAAAACCATGCTTTGACTTTCTGTCGTGCACGACAGAAAGTACTAAATCATCATCTTATTACATAAAGACGGTGTATACGGCTTATTCACTTCAAGTGTTCTAATACATTGGTAAGAATTCCAAATATGCAAAAACCCGGGGTTCGACAAAAATTGGGGGCGCTTCTTTCTGGAAATCTCCTCATGTCTCTTTAAATGGCCCCTTTTGAAGAAATAAAATGGCAACACATCAAACTCAGGCAGGGAAGTATGGCTCTAGGCCTGCATGCCTTTCCTCTTTGTGATATTTTACTCCATGTCACACTTCCTTGTATTACAATAGATGACTTCAGAGGGTGTTTTGAATCAATCCCATAATGCATTGCAATATGCCTATACTGTACTGTACAAAACACATGTCAGTACTTAGGGATAAAAAGTGTTAAAAAAGTTTAAGAACTACAAGACATTACATTATCATGCTAAAAATTCTAGCAAGTACTAGCAAATTGTGGGCTAAAATGAGTGTTAAAGTCATAGTTTTTATGCATTAAGAAGAGGATTTTTTGTGGGATCACATGACCTTATTGAGGTGAAATTTCCCAAAACCGGTGCATTGTGGGATGGACTTAATACGCCCTCTGAGATGACTTTATGTGAGGAGTACTTGTTGGATGTTTTTGCCCTGTTTTATGAGAATATGAATCTGGTACAGGTGATTGAAGTTATGACATAGGTTGTGATGTGCTTGACTTGAGCAAGTTTACTGCATACACGTGCCATTGGCCACACCCAAATAATTGCTTGCTGCACTGCATGGGTGTGTACTTCATATTTTTGCAAGTCAAAAAAAGTTGCATGTCATATTTAAAGGTGCTTGTTCTGATTTATGTCTATTGTGTTCTCTACTTGATACGAGAGCCTGGCACTTGCACATATGCCTCATCAAGTACCGTGGGAAGCAACCTTGCGGTTTTGATGATACTGTGCTAATACTGATGGTTAACCATTAAAACAGCATTTTTTTGTTTATATCTTGGGAATAAAATGCATTTGAGGGCTCAAATTTCAAGATGACAATGAGAAAAATACGGCCTTTCATCTGATATCAAAATTGATACTACGGCCGGGTAAATCGGGGGGCTCCCAAGACGATCGGAACACGCACCTTTAAACCATGTTTGTGCTTGTTTAGCAAGAATAAGAGGAGGAGGAGGAGGTATTAGCATTGAAAGTGACAGATTTTTTTAGGATACGAATTTCTCTCAAATTGCACTGGATCGATTGTAGACCACCTACCAAAAACGTTTCGAAGGTTTATTGGACAAACAAGTACAAATGAAAGCCGCAAACCTTGTTTTGAACTTCCCTGACTATCGTAATTTTCCCCATAGAACAGCGTGCTTTGACTTTCTGTCGTGCATGACAGAAAATACTAAATCATCATCTTATTACATAAAGACGATGTATTCGGCTTATTCATTTCAGGTGTGATCTAATACATTGGAAAGCATTCCAAATATACAAAAAAAATTGGGGGCGCTTCTTTCTGGAAATCTCATAATGTCTCTTTAATGATACATCAACACTATCGTGTCATTTAGTGTCACAAAGGTACTTTATTTCAATTCACATTTATTATCATATACACATTAGGGAAGCCTAGATTTATTAGCAGTAGGAAACTTCTCTTTTATCGTTTCTTTACTGGTTCGCCTCGTTTACCATGTTTTTTTTTTTTTGCCCCTGATCTTGTTAAAACAATAATTGTCAATGTCCTCGTCCTGTATCGTCCTGTTCTGTCTTGTCTTGTCCTGTCTTGTCCATTAGTTAAATTATTAATCATAATCATTGTATATTTTAGGTGGGGTCATGCTCAAAGTCCATCAGACTTATTATGACCTCTCCTGCATTTGATATCATGTCATTTCATCATTCTGTATATTATTTTTCCCCTCTTAAATATGTCAATATTTATTCCAATAATAACTGTAAATAATTGTATCATTATGTATTGGCTGAATGATAATATGCTAATAAAACTAATTTGAATTTGAATTGAACCAGAGTACCCAGAGAAAACCTGCGAGGCCGAGTCTAGGACTGGAAACCAAATGCACATGAAACTGCAGGCCCGACAGAGAGTCGAACCTGGAACCACAGTGGTGCGAAGCGAGGGAAGACTCACTATGCTAACCCGACTCCCCCCTTGCAAAAATAAAGCACAGTGTATGAAACTGAGTTTGGAATAGCATAGGTGGTGATTACTATTATTTTATTATTACCATACTACCATGACTACGATCACTATGAGTTACAATATGCTCATCCACCAAGGACACAGTTCAATGGGTTGTACTTATACATGCATTGACATGAACTGACCTTGTGTGATCTGGGTATCATATATCATACCCAAAAACCAGGGGGAGTATTTTCTAAATACGTTGGTAAATGGAAGCTACTGAACTGTGCCAAGGGAATTGAGATTTTATTACTCATAGTGGATGCTTCATTTACCTACAGACCTGGGCCCACCTGAGTCCTGCCAGGTTTTATGTTGTAGCTTTGGCTTGACCTATGAGACAAAGCATCATCAGTACGACAGGTGCCTGTTAAAGTGGCTCGCATCGACACTGAGCTTAAGCTATGTTCACAAGTTTCAATGTTTTCCTTCATGATGCTCTATGGCTCATATATTCCAATACGGTTTTCAAAACATAGGATAGGGGACTGGATTCTCTGATGCAGCTAAGCATGATTGGAAAGTGTGTTGGTCTTACCTTTAATCAGTGGCAGTGCCAGACTGGGGGGAAAATGGGGGGGAGAAGTGAAAATTTGGGGGTAAAATAATGTGAAATTTGGGCCTAAAAATATGTTTGTTTGCCGTAATAGAGAAAAATATATGCAGGTCAGTTGGTCAGATTTTTTTAGAGCTTCACATGTTTTACTCTAAAATGAATACAAAATGCTATTATTTAAAGTTTTTTTTTCAATGATATAGCAAAGATTTTTTATTTTACTTGTTGTAGTTGTTTTGTTGTCTTGTTTTAATGTTTTTTGTCTTTGTGTTGGTAAAAAAAATGTTTCTTTTTTTAATTGTGGATGAAAATCATGGGTCGGTCGGCAGAATTTTTTTGGTGCTAATTTGCATTTTTGAGTCTGCAGGTTTTTGAAGGTCGGTGCGGTTATGGCAAACCAAACAATTTTGGGGGCCTTGGGGAAAACAAATTTTGGCCAAAAAATCACTGATTTTTACCAAAAATCTGTAATTTTTCTTCTGCCCAGGGCCAGGAAAAAAAATGAGGGAAATTTCCACCAATTCCCTGGTGCCACCACCTTCTTTTATTCATTTTGTGATTAACCCCCTATGCACTGCAGACTATTTTATTTTGCTCAGTGGTTAACTTTTTTTTAAATTGTAAATAAATTAATATTATGCAATATTATGACCGTATTCAGAATCAGCACAAAAAATATGATCAAATGAGTTCAAACAAGCCTAGTCTTAGGTCAATAGCTTTTGAGTCATTTGGGAAGTCATCTCAAAACCAATTACTATAAGGAATCTACCAAGGATAAAAGAGTTGCAAGCAATAATAGCACATTCTTTTGAAGAGTGCCCCTAATTTTCCAATTTTTGTGTATTTATGTGGGCGATTGTATAAACTAAACCTGTTAAGGGCACAGAATTCATTGCCGCCGGCTAGGGGATATTTGGTACGGCAGACATACCTCTTTTACATTTTTTATTTTTACAAAATTGTGCAGGTTAATAAATTTTTTACCTTTAAAGGCACTATCAGTGATTTGCTAAATCAAAAAATCGAAAAAATCATCAAAAATCAGATTTTTGCATGTCTGTAACGAGAATGGGTATCCTAACATACCCTGCAAGTAGTGAGACTAAAATCAACCTAATAAAGGAGAAAATCAGATATTCTACACACTAAAAACAATGTGGTTATTTTCCGGGGTCAGTAGTCAACTATGCACACTTACTCCGAAATAGTGGTCAAGTGTAGTCATTACTGTCCATACGGACACTTATTACAACATGTAACTGAATGGCAATTTATATCTTGGAACACTGCTGATTTCTTCCTTTTCTGACAATGTTTCAGTTGCAAAAATAACTTATGGTAATTCTACAGACATATCCTTCACTTTAAAGATTTTTTAAGCTTTTAAAATATTTTAACTCTTTCGGGTGAATCACTGATAGTGTCTTCAACAAATACTTTTATTACATCAATTATTTTGTTTTTATACTTCAATTCTATTTTGATATCAACATTCAGTAACCACTATGAAGAGATGAGTTATAGGTTCCACATGTTAAATGTCATGAATTCATGCATGAAATTGAGGCACTCACTACTATCTATCTATAAGTGCTGCCTTCAAAACATAAACCTTTAGAATTTGCTCAAACAGCATCGGCAAATGCTCTCTTGAATGATGGTACCATACATTACTGCAATTAACCCGTTTTAATATATTCTCCCACACTGAATGGTGGGCCCCGTAACCAATTTCTCTCACACACAGCGCGCCCTGGTTGTTGCTGCGTAAGTACTCGCACTTCGTCACTGTTGTTGCGCAAGCACACGCATATAAATATTTGTGCGTCACGCGTTATGTTATTAGTGTTGCATTTCCCCAGTGTCCCATTGTCTGATCGGCCGATTTTTCTTCAATAATTATGCGAAAACCAATCCATTGAAGAAGCCATGCCTCTAAAAAGATTCCTGCATCCCTAATGCACAAAAAGTCTCCCGATGACCACGTTAATTTTGCTTAGGAAAAGAGATATTTCATTTGTTGTTGTTTTCACTCACTCAATACGACGAACGTAAATACTTGCGTGTCTCATAAATATACATAAGGACTTTCCAAATACGATGATACGTAAACCAAATATGGTGGTGCCCAAAACTATGATAATGAAGTGCGTTATGCTCATTATAATACTTTTGGGCACCTCGTTTTGGTTACGCTGTTTGTGGAGAATCCGCTTGTCTACCTTATATAAGTCGGTGGCTGAAACCCAAACTGTGTAAAATAACCTATACCTATGTCCTGAAGAAGCCAAGAGCTATACTCCTGATAAAGCTTGACAATTTTGCATTGCCCGATTACATATCTGCAAAAATATACCGCTAGTTTGTACTAACAATTACTCATAGGAATCACCATGATCCCAGTAGCCTCTGATATCATTTGCAACACCCCAACAATTCAACTGATACCCATCACATACGGTGTCACTCTACAGTGAAAGCAGCCTTCAAGCCTTGTTCTGACTACCTCGCCTAGCTCCTGGCCAAGTCGTACACAGAAAGCTTAAATTTCATGTTGCTAACTGCAATAATTCATGTAAGCAAAGCAAGATAATGTTTGGTTAAAAATCCATTTCCTCTAGGTACCCTGAAACGGGTGTCGCTGACCCCCATTTTCATTGTTTTGAAATGTTTTCAGTATCAACAGTTGATCCTTTCCCATTGAAGAATCCAGGGGGGAGGGAAATGCCAACCTAACAGCACAGAACGGCATCAAACTTCCGGAGTAAACCGAGTTGCAGTCTTATTCAAAATTAACGTAGGCGGGCGCTCTAATGCATATTGAACAGTGTTGCACAGAACTTGACTAAAGGCTACGCATGGTCAAAGAGTATTTAAATCTAAAATGATCGTTTATTGGAAATTGCACTTGTTTTGCAGCGAGGTTAATCCACTAACCTGAACGGAGTTTTGACGTCAATATTTTTTTCTTAAATTATCATGATATTACTACGATTTTGTGAACGAAGGTTTAAGAGCTGAATTGGAATTCATGAGACAGAGGACTGCCATAAGTAAATGAGGAGTAGTTCCACAAAATTACCATTTGGAAATCCCCATGCCCAAATCAAAGCAGATCGGTCCCCCCTCCCTTTTTTTTCCCCCCAAGAATCCACCGAATCTTAAAGAAGAAAAAATACTGTCAACACGAAGGAAAGATAACACTGGATACATTTACTTGGTGCAAATATGATGTCACAATAAAGAATTTAAAGCAAAGATGTGTGGTTTCTTTGAAATTGAGAGATTCAGATTTACACTTAATTTGATATCGAAATCAATTTCAAATGGATCAAAAATCAAAATGGGGCTTTTGCATGGTGTAAACAGGGTCATAGGTTTTAAGAATTCGTAACATTATGCAAAAGAGAATGCAAAGGAGAGTCTGGGAAACTTTATTATAGGGCCTACATTGAAGCAACAAGGTGAGATTTCTGGAGAAATTAATTTTTTTTCTGATTTTGGTCGTTGTAAATGAATGATTATGCTCCAAAAGGTCACAAAAGTAAACAGAAAAAGACCCAATATTGACAGAGTTTGATGAAAAAATGACTTCTGGAGTGACGTATGCTTGAGCTAATTTTGATAGGGGATCCCATATTTAAATATTAAAATCATTATTTCAAGACATGCAAGTCCTAGTTTTGCAGAAAAAAATTATCAAACATGGCAAAATTGTCCTTTCCTGTAAAAGTGGTATGGCACATTGTCACAAATAGAATATGATATATATATAACAAATGTACAGCTATCTGAGGCTGACTTTTGGGTTTGCTGAAATATAACCGTAACACGGCCAAAACGCATTTTTAATGTTAAAAAATAACTTCAAGAATAATGAGCTGTTTACGAAAATACTGTAAGTACTCCTTGCCTGTTCGTCTGTGAGAAATTTATGGCAAATGGTGGTGGTGGTGTGTTAACTGGGTGTTAACTTGACCTGTGTATTTCGTGCAGTTGGATTGCCAAAATTATGGCATATGTGTATACCAGCATAGACCATCTACCTATGCGCTGCCAACACCAAAGCCTTGATTCTACAGTCCACATTATCATCGACAAATCTGAATGAAAGCGCTCAGAGTCTTCATGATATTCATGTCTACTTGAGATTTCAACCACTTCAGTTTCTGGCAAGCTTTGGTCTGTTGAAACCATCTTCGAGCTCGTTTTGTGGCGGCGCCAGTAGGTGGCATGGGGGCATTCCCCCCCCCCAATTTTTCTGGCCCCAGCTCCTCAACCCCCCCCCAGCCGAAAGAAAAATGCTGATTTGGGGGGAAAATCAGCGATTTGGAGCCAAAAATTGGTACAAATATCAAAATTTTGATAGTGTGCCCCCCCCCCCCGAAAAGAGGTCTGGCGCCGCTACTGTTCGTTTTCAATTTCGACATGACTCTGATCTAGCAATTAGTAGATTTTAATACTTAAAAGAATTAAAATTCTTTAGCGCATCTTCTTCTTAGCGTATCCACAAGTCATTGGTAATGGCTTGTGGTGGTGTCAGGATTTATTCAAACGAGTGTGCTGAACCTGGGCCGCGGGTAATCCGTGATACGACGCTCTAACACGGCCCGCTTGGAGGTGGGGCGGGATTGGGAACATCGGGGTTTTCACCTACTCTTATTCGAACACTGACTGCGATGTACCTGTCAGTTGTGACTCTTGTACACGGACCGACGGCTTACGTCCCCTCCGAAGGATAGATGCTTGCTGAATCCCTTTGCCCAATTCCACGTGAACCATGAAGGAGAGTGGTTTTCTGTATTTAATCAATAGCTGGTAACAGATCAAATCCAGAATGATAGTACCTGCATACATCCCAGCAAGTGCCACGACCCCACCGGGATTCGACACCCGGGGAACAAATTTGATGGTAAATTTGCGCAACAGGCAAAGCACCTAACCGCTCGGCACGATCTCCCACCCAACGATCTGTAGACGACATCATTTCACTTTACAGCTGACTTTTGCCAAATCATAGGAATGACCTATATCGGATGACTGGAATTGCTGTAAAAGTCACATTAATAGGATTTGTCTCCCCGTCAATCCATCCAAACTAATCCAGGGCACAGGACATGCACATGTACAATGAAAAGTTTGAATTCCTGTTGCTCCAAGGCCTTGTGATTTGTTCGGCCCAGTTCACTTCTACAGATAACTGTTATTGAAAATTAATGTAATCCATGAAATACCACCACCACCCCTTTGGTATACAAGGGTTAATCTGTGAAGACCCTAATCTTTTGGTTGGAAAGTTAGACTTCATGTTTGAAGCATGCCCTTTATTTCAACATAATTTTATTTGTTTGTAACTTGGTGCGAGTCAATAGTGTGTTAAATGCAAAAGCTGGCCATGTTGATATACGTGTCTGTGCTATGTATTAGGATAACTCTCACTTATCTTTCTATGAATCAGTGATCTCAGGTCGCATGAAGATTCAAGAGCTCGACCAAAGATTGGCATAATAGTATGATTGAAATTTCATGACAATGGACAGCTATTGCAACTTACGAACCTGCTTGCATTCACATGACGAAATCGTTATATATGCACGAGCCAGTGGCGTAACAAGCGGGGGGGCCACAGGGGGGGCAGGTTGCCCCCCCGACGGACTTTATCCGGGAAAAAATTGCAAAAATCATGAAATCGGCAGTTTTTTGCCCTTGTGACCGGGAAAAAATTGCCTTTGGGTCCCCTGAGAGGGAAAATTTCCCAAGAATGGGAAATTTGCCCCCTCAGAGCGGGCAGGCCGTTACGCCACTGGCACGAGCCTACACCTGGAGAAATAGGCCAAGACTGATGTTTGCATGCATGAAAATGTATTTATGGGCTCATGCATGGCGCTTTATTAATAGATGGCCAGTTGTGAAATTTAAAGCTCTTGAGAATGCCAATGCATAGCACTTGCAATGATATGGTGTGTTCTGCCATTGCACCTTTGGGTCTATTCGTGACATGGATAGTACCCCTTTACAACCCTATCTAAGCAATACAGAAGCGGGGCTCTACAAACTATCAAATATGGCGGGCCCGTAGAGTGCATTGTTTCCCAGGGCGTTTGGGCTATTTAACTGATTAATCTAGATTAAAAAAACATTCCGGGGTTGTCATTTTAAAAATGTTATGTTTTCGGATGATATTATGACTGAATATAAAGCGGAAACAATGATCACAAACACCTTATGACGGCAATAATTATATTTTGTGGAGGCGCAAAATTCGGCAGTTGGTCTTTGAAAAGGGCATGACGGTGATCGAAATTGACATGGGGCCACGGCAGTAGCTGCATTGATTTTTTGTGTTTTTAGGGGCATTTGGCAACGGCATAGGTGCACCGAAGGCAAATTGCCTTCAGTGCCGTTGGTTATTTTTGCGGCCTGACTCTGACCATTCTGTGTATGTATACCTTATGTTGACTTCTTTGGTGTTAACTTACTCTAGATCAAAGCCAAAATGGGACTAGGCTTAGTTTGGACTCTTTTGAAGCCTTGAAGCTAATTCTGAATGTGGTCATGAAAATACATGAATATAATTCTGCAAAATCTTGAAATAATTTTTTTTATCTTCTAAGTGACTACAGTCCCATGCAAGGCCGAAAGGGCTAACATCACTATAAATGGTCAGTTAATTTCTAATTCTTTAGATGAGCAATGTAACCTAAGTCCAGTATGGGTTTCAATCATTATAAAATTCAATTTACTAATTGCAAAAAGGTCAAGTTCTAAATATATGTGTATATGTTCTGGATGTATACGCGTTATACGTGAAATTATCACCAAATTGTCTGCGGTTTCGTTTCTAGTCTTTTGCCTTTAGCGGTGAAATCAGCCGTGAATGAACAATCCAACGGCTAATTGCGAGGAAACATCATCACTCAAATTTCTCTTCTTTTTTTCTCTCTCTCGTTCTCTCTCCATTCCTGATCCTATATCTATTTACCCGACTCTGGAGCTTATGACCATAGCAGCCATAAGATTTTTTATTAGTCTAAATTTAGTGTTTTCATTGTTTACCTTATTTCAATCAGTTTAAAGACACTATCAGTGATCTACCCGAAAAGTCAAAAAGATTTAAATTTGCAGGAATAGCTTAAACGTTGAAGAATAAGTCTGAAGAATTCTCGTAACTTTTTGTTTTTCAACGAAAAAATTATAAAGGAAGAAAAAGCAGTATTAAAGATATGAATTCATGAATTACGTGTTGTAGAAGTGTCCTACGGACAGTTACTTACTAAAAATATCAGATCTGACCTTATTAGGTGGCTTTGCTCCTATACAGTGTGAGGTATGTTAGTACCTATACTTGTACACATGCAAAAATCAGATTTTTCATGATTTTGTCAATATTGTCTGGTGAGCAAATCACTGAAGTTCCTTTAATTTGAGAAAACTGAGGAAAAACAGCTTTAAACAAGATTCAAATGTTAGATTTATTACACTCAATTTTATATAGGGTGCACGCTAAAATATTGCAAGCAAAAACCTGCGAGATTCCCCTGGCCGGGAACATATGCCCACAAGGTCAAAGGTCATATTTCTACTATCAAATACGAGCACTAAACTTTTAATCAGACTGCTACTTAGAATATCTTGCCATAATTACCGTCCAACCCTACGTGATATGTGCCACATACTTGCACACCATAGCTTATCAGGTTTATGTTCTCTTTTCTTGGTACAAACACTCATGAATCAAAGGCAGATGTGAGCTTGTTTGACTCCCTATTATCATGCTTTATTGCCAAATTACATTTATACCTGTCACAGCCTTGGCCTATAACCAAAATCCACATCAATCCCTTCTGTGTTTTTAGAACACATAATGCAGAAATAAAGAAGCTGAAATTGAATATCATATTGACATGGTTCAACCTGAAAATGTCAAACTATTTGCACACAATATCTACCCCCCACAGGTGTTGACTGACAGAATTGTTCTCTTTTTTTTTCATGCAAGGCTTACAGAATCACTATGAGATATTTACCTAACAACCCATCATCCATGACCTACCGCAGGCCTACCTAGTCATAATATTTACTTCCCCAGTTTCGTTCTCTGGGATTTCACCTATGAAATGCAAGTTACTGGGAAATGCAATTAAAAGTAACATTGTGTTATTAATTTTACAGCATAGTTTTCTTGATATCCTCAAAACCTTATCCATACAAGACCATGTACAACTGGATCCAAGTGGACCCTGTGTTACTAGATATTCACATATTAATTCATATGACTTTTGACCTCATGGGTCAACCCCAGTTTCGGTTGTCTGGGATTTCAGGGGTCAAAACTATGAATACCTGTCATGTTTGGGACACGAGGCTACTATAGTTAGTGAGCTGAAGGTAGGTCAAAGATATTCATAATATTGTTACATATGTTTGACCTTTGACCTCTGGGATTAGGACTACCTGGGGACTACCTATGGATCATGAAGGGGCTCCAGGGCTATTATAGTGCCAAGTTTGGCACATGAAGCTGCTATACCTAGTCAACTAAAGTGTTCTAAGCTATTCATATATTGTTTCATGTTATGACCTTTGACCTCTAGGATCATACTATAAATGGATCATGAAAGGGCCCTGTTAAGATTGGGCACAAGACTGCTATACTCACTGAGCTATAAGTGTACTATGCCCACAGGTCACTTTGATACAATTCCTATCCATTTATAGACAAAATGACAAACTTGTGAATTGCTACTAAAGGTGACTAAATCTGCACAAGCTATGCATACATATAATACTTAAACTGCCGCCGGTTCAGATGGCATTGAAATCTGAACTTTCTAGGCAAGTTGGAAGGGCAAGCATATAGATCCTGAAGTGTCCCTTTGAAAGTCTAAATTTTCATAATAAATTGTGCTAAGTTTGGCAACCAAATTGATAAATGACTGCTGATATTTTCTTTTTAAAATTGGCATAATATGAAGTATACAAGCAAGGTGATTCCTGCCCACAGCACATCAAAAGAACTCTTCAGCAGGTCTTCTCAAAGGGGGATCTAACTCTAAAACCAAAAATTGTGATGAAATAGGTGAGAAAATTTCTCATGGATGGATGGGAATGGCCCACAGAATGGCCCATCCACGAGGAATTTTCTGACTTATTACCTCACTTTTCCCAGAGTATGTTGAAAAAAGTCCATTTGTGACAGATTAACCCTGGTTCAAACCGGGGTTTTAAAGTTAGCCTCTGTTCAAGATACCAGCCTTCGGAATCAAACAATAACATTTGTAACATTTAACTTCACTTTAACCAGGGTTAGTCCAGTCATGAAGGTCTAACCCTGGTTTAAACCTGGGTATTAAAGGTTCAAGAATACCGCAAGAATACCAGCCTTCGGAATCAAACAATAACATGTTAACATTTAAAGAGACATCAGGAGATTTCCAGAAAGAAGCGCCCTCAATTTTTGTCGAACCCCGGTTTTGTGCATATTTGGAATGCTTACCAATGTATAAGATCACACCTGAAGTGAATTAGCCGGATAAGCCGTCTTTATGTAATAAGATGATGATTTAGTACTTTCTGTCGTGCACGACAGAAAGTCAAAGCACGGTTTTCTATGGGGACGATTGCGATAGCAGGCAAGTTCAAAACAAGGTTTGCGGTTTTCTTTTGTACTTGTTTGTTCAATAAACCTTCGAAACGTTCTCAGTATGTGGTCTACGACCGATCCAGTGAAAATTGAGAGAAATTTGTATCCTCAAAAAATCTCCTCATGTCACTTTAACTTTGGTTTAAACCAGGGTTAGTCCATCCATTGAGGACTTACCCTTATTTTAAACTGGGTTTTAAAATTAACCTCTGTTCAAGAATACCAGCCTTTGGAATCAAACAATAACATGTAACATTTAACTTCGGTTTAAACCAAGGTTAGTCCATCCATGAAGTACTAACCCTGGTTTAAACCTGAGTTTTGAAGTTAGCCTCTGTTCAAGAATACCAGCCTTCAGAATCAAACAATAACATTTGGAAAAAAATAACTTTGGTTTAAACCAGGGTTAGTCAATTCATGCAAGACTAACCCTGGTTTAAACCCGGTGTGCTCTACATCATTAACCCTTTTGGGGACTGCAGGTGACCATAGTCATTCAGATATAAAAAATATTTTCATTTAAAAATTCTGCATTTCCATGACATGGAATTAGCATGAGAAATGTAATCCTTGAGTCCCAACAAGCCTAGTCTTAGGTCAGAGGTTTTTGAGATGGCTTCCCAAATAATCACAGGTTATTTGGGAAGCCATCTCAAAAACACTGACTCACAGAATCAACCAGAGCTGAAAGGGATAATTATCTCAGAAATGGTGTCCATACAAGAGGTGATCTACACCTTGTGTTCAGACTTTGCACCCTTTAAAAGCTCACCATCGTGAAATAGGATAGCTTGTAAACGATGACAAATAAATACAGCTGGCTTGCACTCATCGTTTTATTATCATAGCTTCAATTGTTGCTTTAGTATCATTATAATATCATATACAAACCTTGGAATAGAGAGAGTCCATTTGTATCTTGAAGGAGCATTCTTTGTACTAAACAAACTGTTCCTAAGGGTCCAGAGGGCCAAAGTTTTGTATGCTTTGACTAAATTTAGCACCTTGCATTTTCCCAAATTTTTGCAATTTAAGAACATTTGCAACAGTAAACTGCTGACTTTGTTTTAAAGATCTAAGTTTAGAATAGGCCAAGAGTATTAATAAAATAAACAATGGAAAGTGGAAATTTCTGGGAACAACTGAAAATGTCAGAATTGGTGCAGAAATGTGTGCGGAATAATATCCTAAAAGTCCCCAAACATCCCTTTGTGTCATTTTCAGAAATAATGGGGAAAAGTTTGTACGGGAAAATTAACGAAATATTTCAATTGTCCTTAATGTGTTCCAACGGTTTTGTCTGGTCCCAAGGATTAAAAAAGGTATAGTTTGTCCTATCTATAGCTTGGTAGTTTAATAACTATAGGGTAAAAAGGCTCCAAGGTATCCTGGGGGGTAAATTGTTCAGATGGGTCGGATTCTTCTGAAAGATGTGTCAAATTCTTCATATCTATTGTACATGAACACCAAATGAATATTTAAACAGGTTGATGGTCATTACTTGCCAAATTACAGGGCCAAGTGTGATGGGGTTCGACAGGCTCTATGGGGGTCACTGCTTTCTGCTCTTATATGTCCATAATTGATCCATGTAGGTGATTTGAACGAACTTTTCTGTTTAAAATTACTCTACGTAGCCATTTGAATCTGGTTTCAATTAAATTGGATCATTTTGAAATATTTTACCCCCAGATCCTTGAATGATTTAGGTCTGTATTACTTAAACTACAGTTGTAGATGATGGCAAACTATACCTTTATTGATCCTTGGGACATGACAAAAATGGTTGGAACACATTTACGGACAAGTCTAATATTTTGGTAATTTTACCCCTGTACAAACTTTGACCCCCTTATTTTCTGCTGAAAAAGCACAAAGAGGATTTTAGGGGACTTTTAGTATGTTTTCTAGACACCTTTTCTTCACCAATCCTGACATTTTTTCAGCCGTTGTTCCCAGAATTTCCACCGTAAAACTAAAATTCTTGGCCAATAAAATTGTTCCAATTTTGTTTCCCTTCTTGTGTGAAATCATAATATGAAGCCACGAATAATGTCATTCTCACTATATTTAAAATGTTCCCATTCAACACAAATCTTCCTCATAATAATTTTAGCAAATTGAAAGAAAAACATAGTTTTTTGGCTTTCTGTTGCTTTGCATTCTGCACCTGGTGCCCTGGAACTCAGAGTTCCAAACTTACGAACAGTGCGTTGACTTAATCGTAACACATAAACGCACTTCCATTAACACTGCGCCTGCGTGATGCGCTAATATGCACATCAACTGCAGGTTGATAACAAATCAACAACCGTACGCTCCTGTACAAGAGGATACGGGTGAGTGCTAGTTTTGTTTGAATAAATTGTATCAAGTAATGACATCTTGGCCACCCCCCCCCTCTGATTCAGGAATCATGGAATTAACAATACCACACTACAATGCTGGCTATGCTATCAGTGCATTGGTATATTTGGTCGAAAAATAGGGGGGAAATGAATTTTCCTAACATCACTTACTATTTTATTATTAAATTTTCCAAACATACATGTACTTTCACCCGGTTTGGAGTCCCTCTGATTTACGTCAGATCTCAATCTCACTTTTCCCAATTTTAAAGATAGCTATGAGCAAAGCACTGAGCCAATTTGGATAAAATATGTTTAATACACAATTGTTAATTCCCAAGTTGACTACTTCCACCATGTGCGTAGCCAGCCCAGTGGTTCTGAGGGGGCCAATTTCCTGGTAGGTGCAAAATGAGTTCCCCGATCAAAGCAAAAATATCACAGTCGCAGGGCAAAATAATCGGAAAAGGGTGATTTAACATGAATATCGTGTTTTATTTCCCGATTTCCCCTTAAAAAATTTTTTCAGAGGGGGCACTCTGCCCCCTTTGCCCCACCTGGATACGCCACTGATTCTACCCTGGCCTCATGTTTTGTACATTTAAGAAAAAGTTAATGTGCTTTTATACACGTTAATTTTGACAGACAGCCTCCACAACATAAAAATGGATGAATCTTGTCAAAATAGATGAAATTGGCATGGCAATAGATGTTGCACCCCCCAGAGTACAAAGTTATCTTGGATATGCTCATTAAGCACATCTCTAGGAGCTGCTAGGGGGTTGCGGAAGAAGGGCGGGCACCCTGGGGGCCTAGAAAAAAAACAGAAAGTTAAGATTGGTGTTGATCCTCCTGGCAAGATGGCAGTATGAACTGACCTGATACCTTTGACCTTGGTCCATGACCTTTGACATCAATCCACATATGAAGGGAACCCTAGTGAACCTAACCCAAGGTCTGATATAAAATTGGATCGATGAGCCCAAAATTAATTGGTCGAGGGCCTTATGGCGTTGCAAACTATGGGCGAGAAGCAGTCGAGCCCAATATTTTAAAACTCATAGCGAGACCATTAATATTGGGCGGTAAATCATACAATTTATCATTATCATGTTTTGGATCCGATATTTTGCACACACTTTAGGACTCCCCAAAAACATGATAATAATCAGACTTCAACTTTTTCTTCAAAACCTGATAAAACAAAAACCTAACCAAAACTGAACACACACACTAACACATACAAAACCTAACCATCCTGGACACACACACATACATACCAACGACGAACCTAACCAAAACTGGAAACACATACACCACCATACACAACATGCATGCTCTTGCAAAATCACCTTGCTTTTCAAGCCAGGCGGAAACGGAAGGACACTGAAATGGCTCAAAGTCATTGACATATTTTTCAAGGGTCTTTATTTGCCACTTGGAGCCCCACAGCGGCTCTGCCCCTGGATGCTGCGGAGGTCATGAGCAGCCCCTAGACCCCCGTGTTGTTCTCTGATTGTCCCCAGGATCCCCCCCCGGGGGTGCGCGCTCCTACCTACATGCAAGATTACATGCTATTAACCTTTCACGTATCCATCCAAATAGGCTTAGATGCTGATAAATAGGCAGATAGTGTTCAGGGGTTGATTGTGTTTGCCCTGTTCCCGATAGTGCATGTGCTAAATTGGTGCCCAACATACCAGTTGCTAAAGGTGCTTGTTCCGATTTATGTGTATTGTGTTCTCTACTGATATAAGAGCTGGCCTTGCACATACACCCCATCACGTACGTGGGAAACAAACTTGCGGTTTGGTGGTAGAGACAATAATGCAGTTGCAAGGCCCCCCCCCCCCCCCCCCCCCCCCCCTATTCAATACTGTGGATAATATTGATGGTTAACCACTAAAACGGCGTTTTTCGCCGAAGGCGTCTAAGAAGGAAATGGCACTAATTCGCCGCCTATCTTGTCACCTCAGTGCGGTTATAAGCCTCAATGTGACTGAATACAAGTTAATCCCGCCTAATTGTGTGCTATATTACACTGAACAATTGGCTCCGCCCCTTGTTTGAGCTTTTTGCTTGGACCGATGACGTTTAACCTTAATAATTTTTAATTAGACTGTTAGAAGATATCCATTAGCTGCATGGTGTAAGGTAAGAACGGAAACTGTTATCCTGCCTGTGTAGAATATTATGCGTCGTAAGTTACCGAAATTATGATAGAAACCTAAACTATAGTGATGATTATACACGCAAGAGATAATTTAGAAATAGAGAGTTTGGTTTTCTCAGAATGCGATAGCACATACAACTCCCATAGCTGTAACAAGCGTACAGTAAATCTTAAGCTCATTATAAATCGTGTCGCATAATTATTTAAAGGTCACTACCTGGTACAAAATCGCATAACAGACATTGGAACAGCCGCGACCAATTGCCAACCAGACGGTCTAACTGCAGATTAGGCAAACAGACGGGCCAAAGACGGCGATGGACGGGCAGAAAGTCTAGCAGACGTATGAACAGACGCACAAAAATGCCAAACGAAGGGCTAAACAAACGGGTGATGTTGTCTAATAACGGTCGTTTTGTTTTAATTGATAATTCAGTATGCCACATGCGCATACGTTCTTTTTTTTTACACATTTTTTGCTTTTACATAGTTATTCCTTACAGCAAACCATGGGCCTCATTGGAAATAAACCTGTGACATGGATTTATTATATTTGTTTTTAATCAACTGTTTGCTTTGTTCTACCTTTAGATAATAAACATGTACAGGTTTTATTCATCTCAGTTCTACTGTTATATTTTTTATTGGCTGCAATCATAAGAAATGTTCAGACGGAGCGTAATCATCTATGATAACCTAACATCGATAAAAATTTTATCCGTTAACTTCGACAGGCGTCCACACGGTCTTATCATCGACAACTTGAAAAAGTTAATCAACGAGTTATATTGCCTACTCGTGATAATAACCGAGTATAGCGCGCTACTACAGGTGACCCACTGCAGAGCTCCAAAAATCCCCGCAACAGAAATCATGCGATGGTAGGTAAACAAGGAACTTCTACCGTGATGAACGTTTTCAAATGGGTTACTCACATCCATCACGAAAATGTTATTTTCCACAATAAAAGTATGCTCGTTTTTGCTCTATATAAGTTAGGGTTGCATTGCGAACAACCCACGGTGCTACGGCCTTCGAAGCTGTTCGAAGCAGCTAAGAAGCAGACATTTATCCATATAGCGGTGCTGCTGCACCCACAATCAAGAGCGTATTCATCATCCCTGGTTTTCTACATATTTATCATTTTTTGTGTATTTACAATTAAAAATCCTGTTTGCATATATACTGGGTGGTATGTCGCGCCAGAAAATAGTCGGTACATCGACCATTTTGGTGAATCATGACTTGTCACTCACTGTCTGTCCTGATAAAATTTCATAGTAAACAAGGTTCCACAAAATTCAACCACCTACATCGCGCTTTCTATCGACTTTTCATTGCTATTGCCGAGTCAAGCGATTGGTCTAAAAATCAATTAGTTACCTGATTGTGATTCTTAACCAAATGGGAGCATCGTACGTAACTGCTGTCGGCCTTTTTTGCCAGTGCATCGTCTCACTTGACAAAAGGCCGCACATTAACTGGCCAGAGCCGATGAAAATTCGGTGGGGAATAAATAAAAAAAAAAACACACAAAAAAAAATATTCAAACCTTCCTCAATGGGACGCTGTGCTGGCTATAGACTCACGAAACGGTCGAGTCACTATGTAATGTAGTAGGCTTTTATGCTTCGTAGATGTACGGTCAGTTGCACGATTATATTATCAAATTAATTAAATTTATATTTTTACCACCAGGCGAGCTGTACTATACACACCGTAGAGTCCGTCGCTATGATAAATAACATGGTGACCGGGATCGCGACCGCCGAGGTCACGATAACTCGAGCTTGTTGATAAGCCTGGTCCACACGGGCCGTAAACTATGACAGCTAATGACGCTCAACAGGGGTAGTGCGCAACCACGACTAAACCAGTAAGAAATGTCTTATGGTTTAAACTTCGACTAAACTTAAAGTTTACTAAACCACGAATGAGTTCGCACGGCACTAACTACAAGTAAACTTCGAAAATTAAAACTACGATGTAAACTTTAAGGTTAGAGCCCTCGTCTGAACAGGCCTATAGTAATACGATATAGAGGTGATTTTTATAGCAACAGAAAAAACCAGAAGGTCTCTATGACCTTTACAAATACAAAACATTTACATGTGAGTACAACCATATGTCAATGGTCATTGCCTCAGAGTTTAAAAGAATCACAAAAAACATGGTCCAATCACTATCTCAGCAGTGGACGTCAGCCCAGTTGATAATGATACAGTGTTAAAGCACAAGTGGTGATCCGTGGACACGGCGTAAGTCGTGTACCGATTAAACAGCTTTATATACGCTCGCAAAAATCTGCACTGATAGCTGCCATCATCATGCACAGAGTAGAGAATAACGTTTCAGGTGAATTCTGAGGCGTTGTCTTTTTAAAGGACATTTCTGTTGTTTATATATTGGGAATGAAACGGAGTTGAGGGCTCAAATTTTCAGGACGACAATGAGAAAAAATACGGCCCTTTCATCTGATATCAAAATCGTTACTACTTCCGGGTAAATCTGGGGGTCCCAAACCCTCTACACCCCGCCACCTCAATCTTCCATCCCCCCTCCCTCCCCCCTCCTCTTAAACCCCCTCCCGCATTTTTGGCGACCACCTATTAACGCGCCTCCGCCAAGACGATCGGAAACACGCACCTTTAACATTAAGCATCACATGCCCCATAGTCATATAAAAGCAAATGCCAAAGTTCACTCTAATTGGGGTGCTATATTACACCGATACAATTTGGCTCCGCCCCTTGTTGCAAAGAGATTTTGGATTGGACGATGACGTTTAACCTTTAATACATTTAATAATTAGACATGTTAGAAGACTATTCATTAGCTGCATGGGTAAGGTAAGAACGGAAACATATCCTGATGGCAGAATAATATGCGTCGTAACGTTTTTTGCCGAAATTATGATTTAGAAACCTAAAATATAGTGATGATCATACCACCGCAAGAGATATTTAAGAAATACGAGAGGTTGTGTTGTCTAAGAATGCCGATTGCACCTACACTCCCATGAGCTGTAACAAGCTTGTAACATAAATCTAAGGATCATAGAAATCGTGTCGCATAATTAATGTACAGGTCAAAGTAACTGGTACAAAATCGTATACCAGACGTTGGAACAGCCGCGACAATATGCAAACAGACGGGCTAAAATGCAGATGGGCAAAACAGACGGGCAATGGACGGACGATGGACGGGCAGAAAGTCTAGCAGACGTATGGAACAACGCAAAAAAATGCCAAACAGAAGGGCTAAACAGACGGGTGATGTTAGTCTTAATAACGGTCGTTTGTTAATGATTAATTCCAGTATGCCCACATGCGGCATTACGGTTATTATTGTTACCACATTTTTGTTTTACATAGTTATCTTACATGCAAACCCATGGGCCTCATTGGAAAAAACGTGACATGATTTTATATTTGTTTTTAATAACTGTTTGCTTTGTTATTACCTAAGATAAATAAACAGGGTGCAGGTAACAGGTTTATTCTCTCAGGTTCTCACTGTTATATTTTTATTGGCTGCAATCATAGAAATGTCAGAAGACGGAGGTAATCATCGATGATTACCTAACATCGATAATAAAATTTAATCCGTTAACTTCGACAGGCGACACACGTGTCTTATCATCGACACTTGAAAAGTTAATCAACGAGTATTTGCCGACTCGTTGATTTAAGAACCGGAAAAAAAAGTATAGCGCGCTACTTCCCGGGGTGCCCACGTCAGAGCTCCAAAAATACCTCCGCGGAAACAGATCATGGCGAAACATGGTAGGCGTAATCTAGGAACTTCTACCGGATGAAACGTTTTAAATGGTGTTGTACTCACATCCATAACGAAAATGTATTTTCCGATAAAAGTATGCGTCTGTTTTGCTATTTATATAAGTTAGGGTTGCATGCGTAAACAACATGGGCACGGCCCTTCGAAGCTGTTCGAAAGCAAGCTAAAGCAGAATTTATTCTCATCTAGCGGTGCTGCTGCACCCACAATTCAAGAGCGTTATTAACAGCTCCCCGGTTTTCTACATATTTATCATTTTTGGTGGCATGTACAAGTTAAAAATCCTGTTTGAATATATAAATTGGTGGTTATGTCGACGCAGAAACTATTCGTAAAATCGCCACTTTTGGTTGACTCATGACTTGTCAATCAATGTCTGTCCTTATAAATATTCATAGTAAAAAGGTTTCTCACAAAATTCAACCCACTTACATCGCGCTTTCTATCGCTTCCATGCTATGGCGAAGTCAAGCAGATTGGCTTAAAAAAATCAATGAGTTTCACATGATTGTTTCTAACAACTTGGGAGATAGTACGTAATGCTGTCGGTCTTTTTTTGACCACGTGCATAGTCTCACTTGCACAAAATGGCCGCCACATTAACGGAGAGAGCCGATGAAATTGGATGGGGAATTAAATAAATATTTCCAACCTTCCTCAAATGGGACGCTGTAGCTTGCTATCAGTAGACTCACGAAACGGTCGATCGAGTCACTAGAATGTATGTAGACCTATTTATGCTTCGTCAGATTTGTGACGGTCAGTTGCACGATTTATGATCAAATGTAATTAACAAATTTATATTTTTAACACTACCAGTGCTGCGTTTACTATACCACATGTATAGTCCGTGCTTATGATAATAAAATGTGGACCGGGATCGCGACCCGCGAGGTCACGCTAAACTTTCGAGCTTGTTGATAAGCCTGTCCAAATGGCCGTAACCTCTGACAGCTATGACGCTCAAACAGGGGGTTTTCGGTGTGCGCTAACCACGACTAAACCATTAGAAATCTTATGGTTTAAACTTCGAGTAAACTTAACAGTTTAATAAACCAACGGCAGCGTTGCCACGGGCACTAAACTACAAGTTAACTTAGAAAATAAAACTACGATTGTAAACTTAAGTTTAGAGCCCTCGTATGAACACGCCTATAGTAATTACCGATATAGAGGGCTTTTATAGCACATAAACCAGCAAGTCTCTATGCCCTTTACAAATACAAAAACTATACATAGTGATGTACAACCATTCCTGGCAATGTCATGCCTCGAGTTTAAAAGACTACAAAAAAAATGGTCCATATCACTATTCCATGCAGAGGGACGTCAGGGGTCAAGTTAATCCCAGTTTCTAATGATAAACCCGTGTAAAGCACAAGTGGTGAACTCCGTAGGACACGGCGAAGTCGTTGTCCGATTAAGACAGCACTTCTATACGCTCGCAAAAATATAGCCCTGATATGCTTGCCATCAGTGCACAGATTGTGATAGCAGATAACGTTTTCAGTGTGAATTCTGAGGGTTGTCTTTTTAAAGGACATTTCTTGTTTGTTTATATCTTGGGAATGAAATGGATTGGGGCTCAAATTTTCAGGACGACAATGAGAAAAATTTACGGCCTTTCATATGATATCACAAATCGTTACTACTTCCGGGGTGAAAGCTGGGTCTCCCAAAGACGATCGGAAACGCACCTTTAAATAAACATCAATGCCCATGTAATATTAAAAAGCAACTAACTGCCAAAAGTTCAACTATGACCCACATTTATTTGCACAGAGAAAAATCAACATTAATTGCTTGGAGAGTAGGCTAATGTCTTTTTCCATGAGATATCTAGGTTCTTCAACCAATGGGAACACAAATGTTTCCAGGATTGTTTCTGCTTTTTTTTAAGAGACTTTTATCTCCACACAGTAGAGTGATTATAGTTGGAAGTAATAAGTTCTTGCCAGTAAGTTACTAGGTATGCCCGTTTCCCCGCCAAAACGGCACACCACTGGTTGCACGTAGAAACACTTCACGCCACCCCACAAGGGAAATTAGTACATTAAAACTGAGATAGTTGTACCCTTAAAGTTCGGGTTTCCCAACCTTTTGTATCAAGACCCCTTCTTGGACATTAGCTTGCGGGTGACCCCCATACTCCAAAATTAATAATTCTCAAAAAAAATTTGACCAGTCAGGAAAAATTGAGGGTGTTTGGAGATGGTACATCAGTGGCCAAGACAAATTTTTCAAGCCAGGGGAAGGGGCTTGACAACAAGCGCCTATATTCTACAAGAAGCTCTGAATCTAATGATGACAGGGAAGCAAGGGCAAATTGGGCAATCTTAAAAAATTTGGGTTTGTGGCAGTTATAAGGGCATGGTGCTCTTCATTCCAAAACAAGTGCGCATGAAGTGTGCAAAAATACCACTAATTTCATTTCACATCAGTGTCATTTTGGTCTTTGACAGTCCTGTAAGTGATAACTATACTGAATTTGCTCTGCGAAGCACGCGGAAAATTTATAATCAAATACAAAGGCAGTTGATTAATAAAAAAACACTGCAAAATAAGTTTGGCGTGCTTAACATAGTTAATTTATTATTATTTGCCAATTCTGCTTCCTCCTTTTGGACAAGTCTTTCATTTCACCTTTTGAATTTAACTCACGACCCCCAGGTTGGCGAAACATTGCATTAAATGTTTCTACCCCTACCAAACCAGTGTTACCTAAAACTGCAATTCTGTTGTAGCTAATGGGGCAATTAGGCAGTCTTACCAACCTTTTTGTTCTTTTGGGCCACTTCAGAGCAGAGGTACACAGTCTTCAAATGGTGAGTAAATCATGGGAACACTGGCCAGTTGTATCTAAAACACATGGAGACCTGAAGGAAGTGTGTAGACCCTAAATTAGTACACTTGGGAGATGACTGGCTATAAAAAGTTGGTAATGCTTACTGCCCGCACATTTTGAAATAGGTGGGGGTTTGACTCCCAAATATTAATACATGATTCACCAAATCGTTATATATGGTATAGACAGGGCATGCCATGTAGGTAGACCATAAATTTATTATATCAGTAAAATTCACCTTCATCACAATAAGGCTAGGTACACGAAAATACAATTGGTATCAACAGGTGCTGCATTGATGGCAGCAGTGAGATTTTCGTTGGTTGGCAAGAGTGGGAAATAGAGAATTTAATATCAAAATCACACATACATTATAGGCTGTAGTGTCTGTTTAAAATATACCCAACTCGCACAATTAGGCCTATAGGTAAATAGAACAATTTCATCAATAAAATGATTGGAGTAATCAATTTAGCGACGACGAAATCCCCATTTAACACAAGAAATCACATGCAGGAGTGATTCCGCAGCATCCAACACTGTTGACCGGTCTGTGACTTTTGTGGTTATAATTCAATGAGTCAGCAATTATGTAATAGACATTTGCTGATTAAAGGGAATTTTGTGAATCCACAGCCTCCCCCTACATTACCTAAAAATGTTCAGATTTTATATCATCTGACCGTTGATCTATATGTGGTGTGCTAATCTTACATGCAAATTTGATCTAATTTGAACAATTTCGTGATTTGTATTTTCGTCTGTAGTGGACAGACAAGACAACAAGTGGGGCAGCATAATGCAAAAATTTGCACCATAACATCAAAGCACATCAGAATCACACTGAACTTTCGGAAATAGCTTTTCTCGGGGATACTAGTGAACCGTAACAAAAAGTAGTTGTTTAGGTGATCACAAAAGCACCTTAAAGTTACAGCAAACTTAAAAAGTTAGCCTACTAATTACCAGGATGTCTGTAGCTTCTTATTAATCGTTATCTGTTTTGGGGTATGCTATTTTATATTTAATTATTTACTTCTTCCCCTTGATAAGAGTTCTACATCAATCTAAAACATCTGTTTTCAAATTAAATCCTTTTCTGCATTTAGTGAACTACATTTATAAAGCATACACAATAGGTATTTAAATTGCCTTTAAAACATGATTAAATATACACATAAATCATTGTCTCAGTTTATTTATACTCAACTTTTATGATTGTGTGCATTATACAAACCTATCTGACTTTGAATTAGATTAGAAAAGGAATATAGTTTGATAAACTCACTGATTAAAGTTTCAATTAACTATTTATTACAATTGCTGGGCTGATGGACACGGGAGGACCGTAATTAGGGTGCATTTAAAACCTATCGTCATATTTAAAAGTGGGAAATTAATGGTGTCTGTTATCATCCTCATCAATTAAAAAGAAAGGTTTACCCGGTTGGCCAAGTAGAGAAAGGTTGCCTCTCTTGTGGTCATACCATTGGAAAACGAAAATGATGGAATTTTTTTTGGGATCATCAATAAAGGTGGCTAAATGAGAATGAGATGATATAAAGGCTGATTCAGCCTTGAAATATTTTTTTGGTAGTAACTAAAAAAAATTAGTCATCTCGAACTAAAGATAGTTCGTCACCTTTTCATGCGTAAACATTTCATGCTCGTATAAGAGTGTCATAGGATTACGTGTATAAGGAAAATTCCGCATCCGAAATTTAATAACAGAGGTTTGTGAGTTTCTATTTTTGAGAGCAAATGTGGTTGCCTGGCAATGGATCAACGCTCGCCTCATAGCATAAGGTTGTGGGTTCGAGCCCGCTGTGCTGTTGCTAATGTGTTGTGCACTTGGGTGAGGCACTTTACCCATCGCTTTACCTCTCTCCACCCAGGAGTATTAAAGGGTATACCCGGCATATGCTGGGAATGCAAAAAGACTCGCTGTGCGGGAGGGAGTGGCGAACCCCCCACAGCAACACTTATATGCGGGAGTCTGGCCCCAAACGCCAATGACAGAGAGATGGGCACTCGCCTGCGGGCGCACCACCATTTTTTTTTTATTTTCTATATGAGGACTGTTGATTTGAGCTTAGTATTTTCACACAGATGATCAATATATGGACATGCCAATTAGTATGCAAAAAACACGATTTTTAAAAAAAAGTGAGGGTGCCCTCATCGGGGAAAAATCTCTGAGTCATCCTTTAAAAGGGCTTCAAACAATCATACATGTGAAATGAATGCACTAATTTACATAACAATCATGCACTTCTTATTCAGCACTTGATTTCTTGTATTATTAAAACACTTTGATAAACAGGCAAAGTGGTTTTAATTATTATTTTACTTTTTTTAATTATTTCAAATTAAAAGCAACAGTTAAAAACAGTATTATTACATTTTGATAAGGTGGTGGTCAATACGATCACACTTTAGAACCAATAATGCAAACATTAGCTCATCTAATCATTCATTATCCAGGCTTTGTGATACATAGATATAGCAACATAATTCATAATCATCTATTATCTCCCAAAGTCTTCAAATTAAATCTATCTTTGAATTTAGGTCAAAGAGTGGATGAATCAATTTGGTAAAGCAAATATGCAATCAGTATAGTCCTTAATTTTAATTCATTAATGAGATTACTGAAACAAAAGGTAGTGCAGCACGGAACCTCTTCATGCTGTATTCATCTTGATTAAGTGGAAAGATTGGAGTAGTAACCACATTTTGAGGAAATACGCTTAACAACTCATGGTGGCAGAAAACTCTTAATTATACTTGGGAAAATTATGGGGGGCAAAAACAAGGCGAAGTTCCAAACTTGCTACAAGATGGCGAAAAAGAACAAAAGGGTTTGATTTTGTCCAAATTGGGGTGGGGTGGGGATGATAAATTTCCTCATTCCTAAGATTTCTGCCAAGAATGATTTTGATTAATTACAAACAGAGTGAATTAATGTGGATTTTCATGAGTTTTTGAAGTGGAATCGCCACCATTTTTTTTTTCACACAAATTATTTAAAACTGAACGGGGTGAGGGCAGCGTGGTGGTTATAATGACATGAACCATCCCCTCACCATCAAGTCCAGAAGAAAGCGTACAAGTATCGTTATATGTAACAAGTACGAACATACGTCATAATTTCCCACAAGCAATTCAAATTTTTAAAGAAAGACTAAGGTTTTAAACATTTCACCCGGGACCAGTTATTTTTACAGTTTGAAGCTTTGGCAATCTTCATACATAAGTTTTTTAAAGCTTATGAACAAAATTTAAATGTGCGGATTTTGATATCTTTTTCAAATATAAAAGATATTCAGAAAATTGGTATGACTTCATCAGTGAGATTTTTTTCAATAATTTTTAAATTTTGACACATAGAATTTGTTTATATGTGGTTTTGATTAGTTATCAAAATTATTATCCTTTTGATCGTTCTAAAAACATGTATAATTTTAAAAAGGTGGGTGACCCCAACAAAACCTGTTTCTCCCACGTAGGATAAAGGGGGATATGATTTGGGAAACCGGACTCTCTTTACGACGATTGAACCCAAGCCGCGATTACCATATTTTAAGTGGGAAGAACGAGGCCGTAGGCTGAGTCTTCCCGCAAAAATAATGGTGGTCGCACATTGCGGAACGAACGATGCTACGCAACGAGACGCAAAACGAGGCAGGCGCGAGCGCAAAGTAGCAAAAACGCGGTATGACGAGAGCGCCCTTCAACCTTTAAAAAATACTTTAATACGCAGAGCGTACTACCTGGGTTATATTAAACGAATATCAGATTAAAGTTCATAATTTCTAATTGTCCCAGTGAATTAAGGCCTTCAGAGAGTATACTAGCTCAAAAATGGTAAAGAGGTTATGAAACCAGTTCAATGTGTGGTTGATAAAACAAATTGTTGTGGGCCAGCCAGCTATAATGGCAGGACACTAGCAAATACGTTCTGTGCGTCTGTGTATGTATGTGTGTGTGTTTGTAATCGGATGTGTCTGTGTCAAAAATTTGTTAAGGTTTTTAAATTGACCTCAATTGAAAAGTTTAACTTCTTGGAACCAAACTTCTGTCCTAGGTGCACAAGGGATCCCATCATATGTTGTGAGGTCAAGGTCAAAGGTCATGTTTGACGGTCAAAGGTTCATGTGAGGGTAAGTTGCAAAAATGGGCTAAAACATGTAAAAACTTTTGTCATAGGTGAAACTGCGATCCCTCCATATTTGAGATCAAACAGTCACGTGCCAGGGTGCAAAGGTACATGGGGCCCCACAGCTTATATTCTTTGATATAGCGAGCGCAAAGCCGAGAACAGCAAAATTTTAGTTAACTTCTGCTGTTCGCCCCTACTTTTCGATTCTGGAATGCCGCCATACTAGCTCACACATGACTTTTGTGGAAGATTTTGATACACATTTTTGCTTCATACCAGGCCGTTAAGCAGGGGGGGGGGGGGTGCGGGGGTACATGTCGCACCCCCCCAAAAAAAAAAAAAAAATTCCACAATAAGGGGAAAAAGGTCCACTTTTTTTGCATTTAAAAGGTCTAAATTTAGTGTAAATTTTTACAAAAATGTCAAACCTTTTTGGTTTGAGGAGATGTTCAAAAAGTTCAAAAAGTCCAAAAAAAGGACAATTTTAGGGGGATTAGGTCCACTGTCCCGAAAAAAAAAAGGTCCAATTTTACTAAAAGAAGTCCACTTTTCACCAAAAAGGTCCACTTTTTCAAAGCGATATCTTGGTCTCTTCCCCAATGGGAACACAAATGTTTCCAGGATGTTTTGCTTTTTTTTAAAGAGAGTTCTTATCTCTGCGCAGTGAAGTGATTTAAAGTTGGAGTAATAATTTCTTGGCCAAGTTACTAGGTACGCCCACTTCCCTGCCAAAACGGCACACCACTGGATTGCACGTAGATGCACGTTTCACGCAACAAGCAATGCATGCATGTGCCATGGCCAATAAGTTATTACTTAAAGCAATAACAACACATTTTTTCAAGAGTGCCCCCAACTACACCTGCAAACGAGAATGCTCAAAAATGTGTATTTATCATAAAATAAGCAATTTTGTAATTAGAATTGGGATCCCAGATTGCACTTAACAGCAGAGCTGGAATTGCTAAGTTTTTGTCCATCCATGACCCCTAATTTGACTTGCCTGAACCAATAAAACAACTTATGCATGAGCGTAGACACATACATGGCGCTATTTTCCCGGCTATTTCATAGGAAGGCCATTTCCAGCTGCCGTTGAATTATTATCAGAGATCTCCAAAGTTAATTATTCTAATTACAAAATTCCTTCGTTTGCGACACCTAGACATTTTCGAATTTAATCATTCACAGGTATAGTTTACTAGCTGGCTACCAATGCAACCATGTGAAAATCTCAAAAAATTTGAAAAAGTGGGGGCGCTCTTCAAAAAAATGTGCTATTACTGCTTTAAACTATAGTAGTCTGTACCCAAAAAAAAAAAAAAAAAAAAAGTGATTTAAAGTTGGAGTAATAATTTCTTGGCCAAGTTACTAGGTACGCCCACTTCCCTGCCAAAACGGCACACCACTGGATTGCACGTAGATGCACGTTTCACGCAACAAGCAATGCATGCATGCGCCATGGCCAATAAGTTATTACTTAAAGCAATAACAACACATTTTTTCAAGAGTGCCCCCAACTACACCTGCAAACGAGAATGCTCAAAAATGTGTATTTATCATAAAATAAGCAATTTTGTAATTAGAATTGGGATCCCAGATTGCACTTAACGGCAGAGCTGGAAATGCTAAGTTTTTGTCCATCCATGACCCCTAATTTGACTTGCCTGAACCAATAAAACAACTAATTATGCATGAGCGTAGACACATACATGAACGGCAGAGCTGGAAATGCTAAGGTTTTTGTCCATCCATGACCCCTAACTTGACTTGCCTGAACCAATAAAACAACTTATGCATGAGCGTAGACACATACATGGCGCTATTTTCCCGGCTATTTCATAGGAAGGCCATTTCCAGCTGCCGTTGAATTATTATCAGAGATCTACAAAGTTAATTATTCTAATTACAAAATTCCTTCGTTTGCGACACCTAGACATTTTCGAATTTAATCATTCACAGGTATAGTTTACTAGCTGGCTACCAATGCAACCATGTGAAAATCTCAAAAAATTTGAAAAAGTGGGGGCGCTCTTCAAAAAAAATGTGCTATTACTGCTTTAAACTATAGTAGTCTGTACCCTTAAGTATTTCTACCCTACCAACAGTGTTACCTAAACTGCAATTCTGTAGCCTAATTGGGCTATTAGCAGTCTTACCAACATTTTTGTCATTTTGGGCCACTACAGAGGTACACTGTCTTCAAATTGTGAGTAAAATTCATGGCAACACTGCCAGTTGTATATAAAACACATGGAGGGCTGAAGGAAGTGTGTAGACCCTAAATTAGTACTCCTGGGAGATGACTCGCTATAAAAAAGGTGGTTCATGCTTACTGCCCGAACATGAAATAGGTGCATGTTTGACTCCCAAATATTACACTGATCCATCAAATCTGTTCTGGATTGTAAAGACAGGGCATGCCATGTAGGTAGACCATATTTATTATATCAGTAAAATCACATTCCATCACAATAATGCTAGGCTACCAGAAAATACAATTAGGTATCAACAGGTGCTGCATTGATGGCAGCAGCAAGATTTTCATTTGGTGGCAACAGTGGGAAAAGAGAATTTCTATCAAAATCAACAACAATTATAGGCCTGTAGTAGTCTGTTAAATCCAAAAGACAGAGTGGTTAGTTATTTAGAAACTTAGTTGAAAAAGACACTGGCACATTTGAAAAATAGTGCAACCTCAAGGTTTTTCCAAATTTATATTTTTGCATGGTTGTAAAGATATAGACCTATACATATACATTAGCCCCCACCTGAAATGATTAAGCTCAAATCAGCACTGTTAGGCCTATAGGTAAATAGAACAATTTTATAATAAAATGACTCTGGAGTAATCAATTTAGCAGACGACGTAAATCAAATTTAACACAAGAAAGCACACGCCGGAGCTCGGAGATGATTTTGATTTTCTTTTATTTCAATATAAAACATAGGCTGAATTTCGTATTTGCTCCTATACGAAATTAGAAATTTCCCAATTTTTGTACCAAAGAAGCATTTCTCAGCTTAATCCTTTCAGATGGGGATGTTTTTGATGGAAAGCTTTACATCAGGGCAAAAATCGGTACTTTTGATTTTTTTTAGTGAAATCTCTCGTTGCACCTTTAATAATGATTTCTCACATCAATCTAAAACATCTGTTTTCAAATTAAATCCTTTTCTGCATTTAGCTATTTTATAAAGCATCAACACAATAGGCATTTAAATTGCCTTAAAATGATAAATCTATACACATAAATTCATTGTCATGTTTATGAATACTTCAACTTTTATGATTTTGTGCATTATCACAAACCATAATCTGACTTTGAAATTAGATTACAAAAGCATCAATTTTCTATTAAAACCTCACTGATTAAATTTTCAATTAACTATTTATTACAATTGCTATCCGATGCCCCGGAGACTGTAATTAGTGTGCATTAAAAACCTAATAGTCATTTAAAATGGGAATTAATGAATGTCTGTTACGCATCTCATCAATAAAAGAAATGTTTACCCTGTTGGCCAAGTAGAGGCAGGCGCCTCTCTTGTGGTCATACCATTGGAAAGCAGAAATGATGGACATTTTTTGGGATCATTATTAAAGGTGGCTAAATGATAATGAGATGATATTAAAGGGCTTCAAACTATCATACACATGAAATGACTGCACTAATTATACATAACAATCATGCATTTCTTATTTAGCACTTGATTTTTGTATATTAAACACTTTTGTTTGAACATGCAAATTGGTTTAATTATTATTTACTGTACCAGAACTCATCACATACCGTACTAGGTTTCATGTCAATTATTCATTACATAAGGTGGCTGAGTGAATTATCACACTTTGGAACCAATAACGCAAATTAGCTCATTAATATTCATTATGCAGCTTATGCAAAAGTATAGCACCATAATTCCCAATACTCTATTATCCTACCAAGTTTCAAGTTAATCCATCTTTGAATTTAGGTCAAAGAGTGGGTGAATCACATTTGAAAGCAAATATGCAATTCATTAATATTCCTTAATATTTATTCATTAAAGGCGCATTTCGTGATTCCAGCACCTTCTGTTTTATTCGTTGTTCACTAGGTATCCTCGAGAAAAGTTTATTCCCAACTTTTTAGTTGATCCCGACTTTGCAGTTATGAGCAAATGCTTGTTTTCCACTGTCCCATAGGCCACTATGCTATAATTTCTGCCCATTTACGGACAGAAAATACAAAATTCCAAATTTCTTACAGATACGACCGAATTTGCACGTAAGATTAGGTACACATGGATTACTAATGTTGATGGTTCAGATGATATAAAAATCTCAACTATTTTGAGGTAAGTCGGGGGGACGAGGCTGTAGATCACGAAATGCCCCTTTAATGCAGATTAGCCAACACCAAAAGTATGCAGCACCGGAACCTCTTCATGTTGTATCATCTTGTATTAAAGTGGAAGATTGGAGTAACCACATTTTGAGCAAATATGCTAACAGCCTCATCAGTGGCAGAAATCTCTTGAAAATTCTGGGGGGAAAGTTCCAAAATCATTATAAAAGATGGCAGAAAAGAATATTAAGGGTTTAATTTTTTAAACAAAATTGGGGGTTGATAAATTTCCTCCATTCCCTAAGATTTCTGCCCAAGACTGGTTTTGATTAATTTATAAACAGAACGAATATAATTGTTGATTTTCATGAGTTTTTGAAGTAGAATTGCACATTTTTTTTCAAATTACAAATTATGAAAAACTGGGGGTGAGGTACTGGGGGGCATGACAAACCATCCCCTCACCCATCAGTCAAGAAGAAAGCGTACAAGTACGTATACGTACAAGTACGTACATACGTCATAATTTCCCACAATGCAATTCAACTTTTTAGAGAAATACATGTTTTAACATTTCACCTGGGACAATTTATTTTTACAGTTCTGAAGCTGCAATCTTCACTACATAGAGTTTTAAAGCTTATCAACAAAATGTGCGGATTTTTGGTATCTTTTTTAAAATAAGATATTAAGAAAATTGATATGACATCAGTGATATTTTTTCAATAATTAAATTTCGACACATGAAATCAAAATTTTAACACATAGAATTTGTTTATAATGTTGTTTGGCATTAGTTCTGAAATTAGTATCCTTTCTCGTCTCAAAACTGAGAATCCCGAGAGGATTTTATCAAATTCTTTTGTATTTCTTTATAATTTGGTGACGTATGTACGTACTTGTACGTATACCTACAAGTACGCTATCGTGTGCACTACCCATGCCAAATGAGTAGCCTAATTTAATCAGCTGGAGCCCCTCCTTCATAGTCCATGTTTCTGCACCATACAATCTAATTTCTTAGTTGCTCTTGTTAAAGGGACATTAGGTGAGGACAGTAGAATTCATACCCTACTTCCTCAATTCCCATACTTCCCATTATTATCCATGTTTGTAATATTTAATAACATAACTCTGAAATGAACACTTCATAGGCTACTTGTGTTGAAAGTAATAGGTTTTTGATTAATTATGCTGAAAAATAAAGTTTTCTGATTAAAATGGTTATGTCAACCATTAGATATTGTCTACTGTGTTTCCATCTATATATTAATACTGGTGGTCTGTCTGTCTGTCAGTGTGTTGGTCTGACTGCGTCTATTTTCTCGGAGACCGAGGGTCGCATGTTCCTGAAACTTGATTGGGTGGGTGCCCCTGACCGGAACGAAGACAGAGTTTGTATTGGTTAGTGGATCAAAGGTCATTGGGGGTCAATCAAGGTCAATGTTGATGTCAAAAATTTCGGTAGACGTTTCATATAGAAGTCCCATGGATGCAAAGGAGGTATTACAATTGATTCCGTCATGCGCTGTATGACGTTGGGCAGTAGCGCTTGACGGAATGAATGGCAATACCTCATTTGCATCAATGGGACTTCTATACGAAAACGTATACCAAAATTTCAACGTCATGACAAGGTCATTAGGGGTCATTCAGGGTCAAAGGAGGTCAAATGGGGTAAACTTTGGTGTACAGACGTGAAACTTGGGTGGGGTTGATTGTTGATGCCAAAAATCTTAAAGGTCACAACAACGTCATCACGGGTCATTCAAGGTCAAGGAGGTCAAATAGGGTAAACTTTGTAATCTGGTGTTTTGGGTTATATGCTTCCACGTGAGGGAGAAAACAATTTAAATAAATCGCATGTTGATCCGATCGAAGACCTTTAAAATTCAATTGGTATGTTAGAAAGAGTAGAGCAATGTTTAAATTTCCAATTAAAAACAACTGAAAAATTATTAGTCTGTAGGCAATTTCAACAAGAATTACATGGTGCATAATTAAGATGGCCCCACAACTGTTTAATCACATTTTATTGAAAATATGCAAATGACTCATTAAAGTGACAGGAGGAGATTTTTTGAGGATACAAATTTCTCTCAATTTTCACTGGATCGGTCGTAGACCACCTCCCGAGAACGTTTCCAAGGTATATTGAACAAACAAGTACAAAAGAAACCTGCAAACCTTGTTTTGACCTTGCCTGCTATCGCAATAGTCCCCATCCCCATAGAAAACCATGCTTTGACTTTCTGTCGTGCACGACAGAAAGTACTAAATCATCATCTTATTAAATAAAAGACGGCATATTGGGCTAATTCACTTCAGGTGTGATCTAATACATTGGTAAGCATTCCAAATATGCAAAAAACAGGGGTTCGACAAAAATTGGGGGCACTTCTTTCTGGAAATCTCCTCATGTCTCTTTAATATTCAAAACCTGTCCAAAAGTATACAGCACATGACCTCATCATGTTCTATCACCATGCCATGTTAGAAGTTCATTGACTAATCAGCTTAGTCTGTAGAGTGGATTAATGAATTCTCTTCAAAATGTGCAAATGAGCTCATTAATATTCAAAACCTGTTTAAAAAGTATACAGCACATGACCTCATCATGTTCTATCACCGTGCCACGTTAAAAGTTCATTGAGTAATCAGTTTAATCTATAGGGTGGATTAATGAATTTTGTTGGCCATCCAGACAGGCATCCATCCATCCATCCATCCAGGCAGCCATCCAACTGCATGATCATATAAATTCTCATAAGATGTTCTATGAAATGCAGATTAAGGGAAATTTTATCTTCACAATATGTAACCAATGTCCTTTTAATAATCCCCTGAAGAAATTGTGGGCGATTTTGTGCCGTATCTGCAGACCATACACAATGCAATTACCTCCCACACTTGAAAGCCGTCTACTTTACAGCGAGATTAAGAAAGCAAATTGCAGTTTGTTGACCTTCACTTTTTTATTTTCTAGATCATTATAACATCAACTCTTAGCATAAGACTAAGGTTGCTATTTGAAGATGCAATATTTCTTAAATCTGGTTTTACAGCATTTACTTTCCGTTCTATCCCTGGTGAATATAGCCAATTAAGTTTTTAAACAAGGCATTTACTTGTTCATTATTTTTAATCTGTTATATAACATTATTTTTAGTTCTGTTTTTAATTTACTTCTGATTATCTATTTATTATTCATTATCTTATTGCTAGTAGTCGTCTTGCCAATGTTTTCCAATAGGGGACGTCGATTCTCATCGCAAAGCGTCCATCTTGTAGGTAGGTAACTATACAAGGAAGTCACGGACATGCTGGGGATTGTATGGGCCCTACATAATTTGAAAGATCAGTAGCTACCTGTTGGATTATCCTCATTCACAGGATTAGATGTATTTGTCACTGAATGTGGTTGGACAGCATGGAAGCATGAAGGCCTTGATTTCTATTTTTAAAACAGTACACACTGGCTAGTGGCCTTTGACATCCCATCCTGGTGGGGCATGGTTGAGTTACAATATATGTACTTCAGTTAAAGTACGGGCCTCCTAAACATTTAATACATCGCGTTCCTCGGACCGCGAGTGTCGCCCGCCGTCGCGGTTTGTGAATTGATAGCTCACATGACCTGACTGCTAGTAGTGACCTTTATCCTTGATATGTGACCTTTGACACCTTGATATGTGGCCTTGACCTATGAACCAAAGGATTGCTATGTAAACTCCATAAACCAAGTTTGGTTCCAATGGAACTTCAACTTTCAAAAGAGGGACAATTTTACATTTTCAGCCTTTTTTAAAACAAATACCTGGTAACATGCTCTGAAAAAGTTGGGATGGAAGGAGAAAAATTTTAATTTTTGAAAAAAAAAAAAAAATTATGTGTGGAAGTCGATGGAGTCTTGTCAGAATTGACAACAAGGAAGATGTAATTTTCCCCAAAGGGCATTTGAATTTTTTTTTAATTTTGACACTCAAAAATTTGGGAGGAAGGGTTACCAGAAAACAGATTGTATTTTTGACATTGACCAGGTGGTAGGGAATTTTATTTTGGGAGCAGCGTTTGGTTTTTGTATGGTTTTGTTTAAAGGTTTTGCAACGAGAGATTTCACACAACAGGTGTCCCTTAAAAAATATTGAAAAAAAAATCTATTTTTTTCCTTATGTGAAGCTTTCTATTTAAAAAATGTCCCCATGTGAAAAGGATTGAAGTTGAAAAATATGTCTTGGGTACAAAAAATTGTGCATTTTCTAATTTCGTATAGGAGCAAATACAAAATTCAGCCTATGTTTTATTATTGAAATTTAAGGAAGAAATAAAACTAGCATTTCATTTTTTTCAATTTCAAGGCATTTTCTGTAACCAACGACAAAGTAAGAAATCTATTGGGGTTTATCTATATGAAAGCAAATACTAATTATGAAGCAATATATGGGTGGCCCAAAATCTTTGTACACCTTAATTTCAAGCAAACAAACAATAAACATGTTCTTCTATATGAGGGTATTGAATTGGTTCAATTTTTATTGAAATCAGTCCCATTGCAGCGGGGAGTGGGAGGGGAGTGGGTGTAGTGTGTTTAGGAGATGTGCTTCTATTTGGGTGGTAGCATTTGTGGAATAGGTCATATGCTTGCATTTTTTACCCTGGTTATAGACAGCCTATCACTAACAATTTTAGTTTACTTGGAGTCAAAAAGTATCACAGGTCCAGTATCACCAAACTGTTTGTATGCGTTAGATGTTTTGCGATCAATGATCTTTTTCGCCAAATGATAACTACATAAGCATGCCCCCTTTGTGGAGAAGAAAACTGCTCATATATGGCATGCATTAATGAGTTGTGAGAATCTTCTAGCCATAATCTGCTCCTGCTTTTGACATGCATCTTACGTTTGAATTCTTTATTATTGAGTTTAATTATAAGCAAGTGGAGTTATTGACCATAATTTTTGTACTTCAGGAGAGAGGGTTGTTTTTATACCATGGGTGTTGTAATAAAGGGCGTATTCAATACAAAATGCCAACAAAACTTCTCATTTTTGTGGTAATTGTGTAAATGAAATCAAATAATTAATGCCATCTTAAAGCCACTATCTCCTCTTCCAACGTTTTCATGTGTGGTCATGGGAACGAGAGTACTCATTGTTTTTGCCACAATGGGACAAAGTGAGATTGGGGACCAAGTTTCAAGTAATGCTAACACAAAAGCCTATTCAATTTCCCCTCTTCTAACTCTTCAGTCATGCAAGTGATGGGATTGTATTTGAACTTGGTCCCAAGCTGACTTGTCCCATTGTGCAAAAAAATAATCGGTTACCAGGACCGCACATGAATAAATGACCTATCAGTGGAAAGAGGGGATCTGTGGCTTTAAGATGGCACTAGTTAATTTTAATTTTACACAATTACCACAAAAATTGGGAGAAGTTTTGTTGCGTTTTTATTGAAATGCACTGTATAAACAAGCACAGACACAGTGGAGTGGGAGCCCAATTCTGTGCACCTGCCAATCAAGTACTTTGCTCATTGTGGCAGTCATCATGTTTGATCGCTATTTAGGGAAATCATGGGAGTCTGTGCGTCAGTGGTGTGACCAGGATACTACCGTTTTACCAGTATTGATTTTTACCTCAAAACACTGAATTATTACGCATACGGTACTGCAAGTTAAAATAAATCTTGTCTAAATTTCACCTGAAACCATGCCAAAATTTTGAACAGGTTTAGTTTTGAGTCCAATATTCTTGAAAATTTTGGTACAGATTTGGGTTAACTTTCAGATTCTTGGAAGCGTGTCTCCACTAAAACCAAATCCTCACCCCTGACCAATTCTAAATAATTCCTATATTCACAATATTAACTTGCATGCACACTTTTGACCTTTGTAAATAATTTCAGACAAGATTGAAATGCATCCTTCAATAAATATGCCGTTTTTTTCCTGCAAGATTGAGAACAAACACATGGCAAAAAACAATGTTTGTGTGTGTTTACACCCTCAAACCATGTATGAATAAATTCGAAATGACGTCTGACTCTGAAGTGCAGTGGCGTACCGACCGGGGGGCAGGGGGGCAAGTTGCCCCCTCTGGCTCGAAAAATCAGGACGATATGGACCAAAATATCCATTTTCATCCCTCTTTTGGGGGGAATTTCGACCAATTTCAGCCTAAATTTGGGCAAAATGAAAGTAAATTCAGTGATTTTTCTCGCGCTACGCGCGCATTTCATCAAGTTTAGACTTCACTGGAGCAAACCACCGGGACGACTTACGAATTTTGCCCCCTCTGGCGGGACGACTTGGAAAATTTGCCCCCTCTGGATCGACTGCATTGGTACGCCACTGCTGAAGTGCAATCTATATACAAACCAGTTGGAACCACAAGCTAGCACTGCCAATTCTGAGAATGAGGTACTAACTTTGTGAAAAGCAATCAAAACCAAATTACAGTTTGTGTGTGCCATTTTTAAATATTTTATAGAGAAAGTCATGGTTCCCCATCATCCAATACAAGGCATAAGCTAACTCTCTGACAAACTATACACCAGTAATAGCAATGTCACAAGGTGTCCTGCAGTCTATCCTAACTGTGCAAACCCCCAACACACACAATTTTGCTTTTGTAGGCTTGGTAAGGAATACTCCCATCCGGGGGGGGGGGGGGCTCAAATTTGGTTTGGGTAGGGATGTGCCTCAGTGAGTCTGGAAATAGGACCATATCTATACACAAGCTTACCATTCTTTCCTCTAAATTTTGGGGCTTTTTAGCAATTTTGGAAAATTTTGGCTTCAAATTGAGGACATTTTAGAAAATTTTGAAAAATGACCAATTTCTACACCAAAATTGGCATGAAAAAAGGGTAATTCATTATACCAGAAGACTGAAAATGAGACCCATGTTTGGGGCACCACCCTGGTTGGTCATTTGCATTGAGTACCCCCCCCAGTTCCCATTTGAGTAATGGTAGATTCCTTTGCTTCAATGATTATGAATCTTCAATCGTCAATCCCCCAAGCAGTACCGCCTATGATACACTCTGTGTGATTGGCTCATTACAGGACAAAACATGAGATAGCGCTCTGAGCAACCAATTAAAATAGTGTTTTCGAGTATGAAATCTCACAAGACAGAGTGCATGAAGACAAAATATCCTTCAGTGGGGATTTTTTTTGCACAGGAATATACTTTTCTGCTTAATACTGTCCACCTTTACATATATCCAGTTGTATTACTTCAGTTCTGTATGTGGCAGCCCAAAACGTGCACTATTAACAATCATTACTGCAGACATCTATGGCTCAGCTGTTTAAAGACCTATCAGTGATTTGAAAAATATTTGAAATTGCAGATACTTCAAAGTGAACGATAAGTCTGTAGAATCTCATAAGTTACCTTTCCATCAGAAATTGAATGACAAGGAAGAAACGGCGTGTTCCACGTTACGATTCTCCATTCAATTACGTGTGTTAGTAAGGACCATTTCGGCAGTAAGACTAAAATCTCCGATTCTGTCCTTATTTAGGTTGCTTCTGGTCTTATGCTTTGCAGGGTTATGTGAGGATACCTGTACTTGTTACGTACCTGCTAAAATCGATTTTTGATGAATTTTTCGATTTGCTGATTTAGCAAAGCACTGAAGTGTCGTTAAGTATTCTGATGTAATTCTTTACGGTGGATTATATCTTAACGGGCACTAACCCGATCCTCCTCTCGACCCCACCATCGCCTGACGAAACCCGAGATTTTGATATCACTGAATCCGTGCAATTTTTCTTATCTCATCTGCACAACATTTGGCTGACCTCTTTCCATTATATGCTACAAGCCTAAATATGGGCTGTTTAAAGTTTACAGAAATTAATTATACAGTAGTTGATGAATATTCTAAGGTTGCAGTATCACTCATATTAAAATTGTGTTGAATTCAAATGAAATTTTGAACTTGGGGAAGGTGGTGGTGCCCTTTCCGTTGAAACACTGATATTTGGAATCACGTATGAAGTGCACCTTTAAATTTGTATTTATCCCACATTTACATCTATTTTGTTAATTCCTACTCTGATAATGTCATTACAATATTTTTGAATGATGTTATTTGACATTTTTCTTTATTTTCAAATTTCTTTGATATAACTAATAACAAAAATTCATTGAATGAAATTTACAAAATTAATTTTACATTGTTTTTATCAAAATGACCTTTTGAAAACTGACCCCATACATGACCAACTGAAATTCAACGACCTTATTTTTTCTGTTTGCCATAAAAAATGTTTAATATTTGAACAACCACTTACTATAACTATTTGGAACTGAATGCCAGTGACCACACAACCAATTTCGCAAGGCCTTTCACATGGCCAACGTTTGTGTCGTGGGTCAAGACACTTTTAACCTCGCTTTCTCTAACACTTCACCCAGGTGTAATGGGAAGCTTTAGTAAAAAGTGCATACTGGTGGGCGCCGTTATAAATTGCTGCCGAACTTTGCAATATGTTGAAAATGTATTTATCCTATGACAGCGTAATAAATGTAAATCGCTTTGAGACTTAATTGTATAAGATGCGCTATATCAATCCTGGGCATTGATTTACCAAGATTGGGTGATTTTAACTTGAACCTCCGTGTGACCTTTATTTGACCCTAGCGTTAAAGTGCTATCTCGTCAGAGATAACGTTCATGTGACCGTCATTTGAGTATATATGCAATTTTTGCTGATAAGTGTAGATTAGGGTGTGAAGAATAAGAATCTGCCGTTGCCACTCTGGGTATCCTTGGGCATTATGAGAAATCCAAGATGGCGTCGCCAACAATGAAATTATCTCTTCAACCCTATATGATCAAAACTAATTTGAGTTACTATATCTACTATATGAGCGCAATGAACAAGTGTATGGCACTTGTAACTACGTCATACTTCAAATTCAAATGGACCAAATCCAATATTTTAAAATATGCCTTAAACAGCAAATACCGGTGCGATAAAAAGAGACATGAAGGACTTAGGGTTATGTTTGTTTTTTCGACACTATAAATGTATTTCTGATACTTTTAAAGTTGAACATGACGTCATCAATAAGGCAGCCCAAAACGTGAACATCTTCACAACTACTTGACACAAATTTTTAAGTATTACAGCCTTCTATCGCAATCGTCTCCCTCCCCATAGAAACATGCTTTGACTTTCTGTCGTGCACGACCAGAAAGTAACTAACATCATATTTATTAAATAAAAGACGGCATATTGGGCCTTAATTCATTTCAGGTGTGATTAATACATGGTAAGCATTCCAAATATGCCAAAAAAACCGGGCGTTCGACAAAAAAATTGGGGGACTTTCTTTCTGGAAATCTCCTCATGTTCTCTTTAATATTCAAAACCTGTCCAAAAGTATTACAGCCCCATGACCTAATCATGTTCTATCACCCATTGCCATGGTAGAAGTTCATTGGGGACTAATCAGCTTAGTCTGTAGATGTGGGATTAATGATTCTCTAACAAAATGTGAAAATGAGGCTCCATTAATATTAAAAACCTGTTTAAAAAAGTATACAGCACATGGACCGTCATCATTTTCTATCACCGTGCCACGTTAAAAGTTCATGGAGTAATCAGTTTAGTCTTATAGGGTGGATGAATGAATTTTGTTGGCCATCCAGACCGGGATCCGTCCATCCATCCATCCATCCAAGGCAGCCATCCAACTGATGATCAATAAATTCTCAATTAAAGATGTTCTATGAAATGCAGGATTAAGGGAAAAAATTTTTATACTTCACAATATCGCTCCCAATGTCCCTTTAATAATCCCCTGAAGAAATTGAGGATTTTGTGCCGGGATCTTGCAGACCAGAACCATGACATACCTCCCACACTTGAGCAGTATACTTTACCGAGAGATTAAGTTAAGAAAGCAAATTGCAGTTTGTTGACCTTCACTTTTTATTTTCTAGATTCATATAACTCAAAATCTTTAGCATAAGACTAAGGATGATATTTTGAAGTGCCAATTATTCTTCACTCTGTTGTACATGCATTACTTTCCATTCTCTCCCTAGGAATATAGCCAATTAAGTTTTAACAAGGCATGTACTTGTTCATTATTTTTTAATTGTTATATAAACATTATTTTTTTAGTTCTTGTTTCAATTTACTTCTGATTATCTATTTATTTATTCATTATTTATTTAGCTAGTTAGTCGCGTCTGCAATGTTTTCCAATAGGGGACGTCGATTCTCATCGCAGCGTCCATCTTGTAGGTAAATCCTACAAAGGAAGTACAGTCAAACATGCTGGATTGTATGTGTCCCTACAATAATTTGACAGATCAGTAGTTAGCTACTGTTGGATATCCTCATTCACAAGGATTAGATGTATTTCGTCACCTGAACTGTGGTTGGACAGCATGAAGGCCTTTATTTATATTTTTAACAGACACCACTGGGCTAGTGGCCTTTGAAATCCCCTCTATGGTGGGCATGTTGAGGACAATATTGTAGCAGTTAAAAGGTAGGGCCTAACAAATAATACATCGGTCCTCGGGACCCGCTTTGTGTTCACCTGCCGTCGCGGTTTGTAATGATAGGCCTCACATGACCCTTGGACCTGATATGTGACCTTGAAACCTTTGATTATGTGACCTTGACCTTGATATGTGACTTTGACCTCATGAACAAAGGATGCATGGTAAACTCCATAAACCAAGTTTGGTTCATGGAACTTCACTTTTAAAAAAGAGGACAATTTTAATTTTAAGCTTTATATTTTAAAACAAAATTACCAGGTAACATGCTCTGAAAAAGTTGGGACGGGAAGGAGAAAAATTTTATTTTTGAAAAAAAAAATTATTGTGTGGAAGTCTATGGATCTTGTCAGAATTCAAACAAGGAAGATGTATTTTTCCCAAAGGGCATAATTTTTTTTAATTTGACACTAAAAATTTGGGATGAAAGGGTTACCGGAAACCAGATTGTATTTTTACTTGGGACCAGGTAGGGAATTTATTTTTTTTTTTGTGGAGCGATTTTGGTTTTTGTATGTTTGCTTTTAAAGGTGTCTTGCAACGAGGAGATTTTCAAGTAACAGGTGTCCCTAAAAACTATGAAAAATATATTTTTGCACTAATGTGAAGCTTTCTTATTAAAAATGTCCCCATTGTGAAAAGGATTAAGTTTGAAAAATATTTCTTTGGTACACAAATTGGCTGTTTCTAATTCGTATAGGAGCTTTAATACAAAATTCAGCCGATTGTTTTATATTGAAAAGTAAAGGAAAAATAAAAATCGCATTTTTTCCACTTTTCAAGGCATTCTGTAAAAACCAAAGACAAAGTAAGAAATCTATTGGGGTTCTTATCTATAGGAAATCACTATATATGAACAATTATATGGGTGGCCCAAATCTCTTGTTACACCTTTTAATTTGGAAGCAAACAACAAGAACATGTTTCTTATATATTTAGGGTATTGAATTGGTTCAATTTTATTGAATCAGTATACAATTGCAGAGGGGATGGGAGTGGGAGGGGGAGTGGGGTGTGTTAGTGTTGTTTTTGAGATGTGCTTCTATTTTGGGTAGCATTTGTGGCTCTAGTTCATATGTTGCATTTTTTACCCCTGGTTATAGACAGCCTATCAAATCACAATTTTAGTATACTTGGAGTCAAAAAGTATCACAGGTCCAGGATACACACAACGGTGAACAAAAACTGTTTTTAATGAGTTTAGCATTTTTGCATCAATGATTCTATTTTCGCAACTGATAACTACCCACTAAAGCCAGGCCACATTGTGGAGAAGAAAACTGCTCATCTATGGCATTGTTTACATGAGTTGTGAGAAATAGTAGCCATAATCTGCTCCTGCTTTTGACATGATCTTAAGTTGAAGTCTTATATTTGAATTAATTCTAAAGCAAGTGGAGTTAGACCATTTTTTGTGTTACTTCAGGAGAGAGGGTGTTTTTATTACATGGGTGTATACAGGGCAGTATCATAAAAACGCAACACAACTTCTCCAATTTTGTGGTAATTGTGTAAAAATTAACATCAAAATAATAATGCCATCTTAAAGCCCACCTATCTCCTCTTTCCAACGGAATGTTCATGTGCGGTCATGGATAACCAAGTTACTCTTGTTTTGCCAATGGGACAAAGTGTGAACTTGGGACCAAGTTTCAAGTAATGCTAACACAAATCCTATTCAATTTTCCCTCTCTTCTCACTTCAGTCATGCAAGGTGAATGGGGATTTGATTTAACTTGGTCCCAGCTGACTTTTGTTCCCATTGTGCAAAAAACATAGCGGTTTACCATGACCGCACATGAAATAAATTACCTATAATTGGAAAGAGGGGGATCTGGGCTTTAATTTAAATGGGCATAGGGAATTTAATTTTACACAATTACCCAACAATTGCGAGAGTTTTGTTGCGTTTTTATTGAAATGCATGGTATAAAACAAGCACAGACACCGTGGAGTGGGAGCCCAATTCTGTGCACCTTTCATTCAAGTACTTTGCTAATTGTGGTCATCGCCATGTGTGGTCGCTATTTAGGGAAATCATGGGAGTCTGTGGGTCAGTGGTGTGACATTGATTTGACTATCCGTTTTTACCAGTATGATTTTTTCCTCAAACCCACTGAATTATCGCATACGGACTGCAAGTTAAATAAATCTTGTCTAAATTTCACCTGAAACCATGCCAAAATTTGAACAGGTTTGTTTTGAGTTCCAAATATCTTGAAAATTTTGGTACAGATGTGGGTTAAAATTTCAGATTCTTGGAAGTGTGTCTCCACGTCAAAAACCACAATCCTAACCCTATGACCACTCTAAATAAATAAATTCCTTATATTCACAATATAACTTGCATACACAATGACCTCTCATCAAATACTTCAGGACAGATGAATGCATCCTTCATAAAATATTGGCCGTTTTTGTTCCTGCATAGATTGAAGAACAAACACATGGCAAAACACAATGTTGTGGTGTTTTTACACCCTCAAACCATTGTAGATAAATTCGAAATGACGTCTGACTCTGAAGTTCAGTGGCGTACCGATCGGGGGGGCAGGGGGGCAAGGTTGCCCCCTCTGGCTCGAAAAAATCAGGACGATATGGACCCAAATTTAACAAAAAAACTAATTGTTTATTGTTTTCCAATATACAAGCTTGCTTTCCTCTCCGATTGTAGATCCATACAAAATGCATCTGTTTCGGGAGATGCAGACAGTCCAAAGTCCTAAATATTTATCACAAACACATATTTTTTAAAAGTCCGATTCGTGCGTCATGGCCACCCCGTCACACTCGACCCATAAACAATCGTCCTCTCCACACCTGAGGAAACTCCATCCATATTTCCTGACCAAATCAGGGGGGACAACCGGGAGGGAGGGTATCTACATCGGAGAAGGGAAGCAAGCTTGTATAATTGGAGGACAATAAAACAATTAGTTTTGTACGTCTTCCATATACAACTTCTTTCCTTCAATCCGATGTAGATCATAAACAAAATGCATCTAACCAGGACTACACCGCAGTCAGGAGGGGAGGTGATTTGATCAGAAGATTGCGACAGGGAATATACCATCGGACAAAAAACTCCCCCACCCCCACAGGCACGTCTCCCACCTGTGAAGTGGAAATATGTACGTTGAAAGTTCAACAAAGGTTAATTTTGCGAAAAAACAACCCATACATAGGCATTACAAAGGACACTTTAATATAAACTCAGGTACCACAGAATTTATACTATATGTCCCCTTAACGACTCTCGTCTATTGCCGCCCGGAGGAAACCGTGGTGGCCAAACGGCCTACGGCCTGCCTGGCCCTCGTGTTTCTCAGGTATGTCGAAGTAAAAGTCGAAGATTTCCAAGACACCGCCTGCACCAATATCACTCAATGAGGGGATCCCCCCTTGAAAAGGCCCAAGAGGATGAAATATGGCGGGTGCTGTTTGCCGTGATCCTACCGGATGCGCCACGGGCCCCAGCGTTTTGGATTCACTTCAGGAGAGCCCTTGGCCAGGTGTACTCTTGCAGCTGGCCGAAAGGTTCACGAGACGTACGAATAGCGCTGATAATCCCCACTGACGGTACGCGTCCGACGAGATACCCCTTTAGAGCTCGGACCGGGCACCCATAACTTGTCCTCCCTTACAGAAGGACATTGAAGTAATATCAGGGAAGGGGAACAATGGCGAAGCCGTGAAAGTTTTTTTGCTCGTAACATTTTTTGCTTAAAACACCGGCTTGAACAATAGGGATGCCCCCAACTTCTGCATTGAAAAGAGTCGTCGCCGATGTTCGCACAAAGCATGAAGCTCGGAACCCCGGCGCCCGCAGCCCCCACCTTGCCACCAAAAAAGAGTTTAGTTTTTACATGTCAAATCTTTCAAGGAGGGCCGATGAAGATGATGAAATTGGTTTATGAAAGGGACTCAAAAATTCAGAACAGGGGGAAGAGCCCATTGAGGGCATTAATTTTTCCTGGATGCGAGGACGTTGTGCATGAACATCCCTTCAGTAGATGACGGAGAACCGGGAATCGCGTTCACCGTTGAATCCTCTTCAACCCCTCATGGATCGCCTGGATCGCGGACTTGTAGGGCCCGGACAGTCCCGGATTCAAGTCCCATCTCAAACCTACTTTGTAAAAGTCTGAAGACGGCACCCTAAAGAGGCCTCGACACGGATCGGATGTCCTCCTACTATCGCACATTCGTTTTAGTAGGGGCACCAAAACGCTTTAGATATGTTCGGAGCGTTTTCGAGGTCTTCGTCCGTTGGGATGGCCAATGACGCAGCTCCTCGAGAAAAGGACCTTGCGCTTGAAGCGTTTGCAGGACAATGGCCAACACAGTCAACCTCACGGGACTTACGGCCCTCCAGGCGGCACCCCCACCGTTTTTCTTCCTCGAACGGAAAAGATTTAGGAGGAAAAGTAGGCGAGGGCGACATGCCAGGCAGTTGAACCAGTCCCAGAAACAGGGGGGGAGCTGGCGAGGCCAGAATGGGGCAATCAGGAGGACATCGCACGGCTCCGTCACTACCTTCTGTAGCATGCGTGACATCAAAGGAAGAGGCGGAATGGCGTACGATGCTATCCCCCTCAAGCTGAAACGACATTGCGTCCAACTGCAGTACGGCTCCCGGATATCGTGTCCGGGAGATAAGTACTGCACTAGCTGGTGGTTGTCGCCAAGATGCCAAACAGGTTCCCAAAAACCTTGGTATTCCCAGCTATATGCATCGCAACTAGTGTGGATTCCGAGCCATACACCAGACTAACAGCCGTTTCTGTCTGGTGTGAAGACAAAGGGTCGACGAGTGGGTGCCCCTGCTTGTTTATTGTAGGCCCCACTGTCGAGTGGACCGTTTGGATTCAAACCACTTTGAAACCCCGAAACTGTACCCTGAAACTATGGGGGATTTGTTGACTTGCACCAGGAGTTCCAGGAGATGAGTTGTTCCAGGATCCTGGGGGACCATCACACCCGGAAAAACCTCCACACCCCCAAATGACCCCTCAACCCCACAGAGACGCCAATATGTCAACGTTAACTGGGGAGGAGGAGACGGGGAAAACCATCCCCCACCGTGAGGAGGGGGCGGGGGAACAAACCCGCCCCAATTCTTAACGCATTAGGGGGTCATCGGGACCACCTTGTCCAATGAAATCCCTGCTGGGATGGGAATGGTACAAAGAAATGAAGCGTATTGGCCTCAAGCGGAAGGAACCGGCAATATGGACCAGATCCCACTAAGCGTATGGGCATCAGACCCATCACTTCAAATTTCAATACCACCACTGGCGCCCTATCCAACGTCATAAGGATGAGAGGCGCAGGAGATCACATTGGATATCCGTTACGGTGTCGGGGGGGCTAGGGGACAGGTCTCAAAAATTGGAGTATAGCACCCAAATAACTGGGGGGGTCTGTGTTGGGACCAAGATTGGATTTTCTTCTCGCTTCACAATAAACCCAACTTTGTCACCTCTTGTAGCACAAATCTGTGTGCTGCAGCACAAGCTCCTTGGATGGACTGGTTATCAGCCCCCCCCAATCAAGTATGGGAAACCTGGACCCACGGCGTCAGGAGGAGATAGGCCCCACCAGCTCGACAACCGGGTAAAAACCCGTCGGGCGTCGACAGACCGAAGGGGAGACACACGGGACACTGAAAAGAAGGCCCGTTCAACAATTGAACGAAGCCATCGCTGGGGTCTTCGGATCGAATTGGGACGTGCAAATTCCGCATCCTTGAGATCCAAAAGTTGTGCGCACTGCATGTTATTGCAACTGACGCATCACCGAAGAAGCTAGAGTCCCATCCGGAATCCTGAGGCCGAATGAATCGATTCGAACGGGCCGAAATTCAAGATGGGGGAGACCAGTCCCGTCTTTTTGGAAAGGTCCGAAAGAAAAACGTCGACCAAAACCCCGGTTGTATGTGGGGGATAGGACAGGATAGACTAGCGTACTTGGAGCGGAGGGCAAAAACAACATCGTTACCGCAGGAAACTGCACGCACCGGATCGCACCCCGGTATAAAATATGGGGTTTCGGAGGATACGCAAGGGCGGGGACGAAGTAAATTCTACGATAACCCCGCCTGCACCGTAAACATCACCCATATGTAGGGAGTGCCCCCGGCTTCCAGTGGTGGAGAAGGAAACACTGTAGTAAGCGGACGCCGACCACTGGGGCGCGGACTTAGAACATCGTGGTGGTGAGGAATGTCCGAAACGGCCGCCACGGACTCACTCAAAAAACCCTGTAACTGCCTCACGCTTCGCTTTCTTGAAGGAGGGGAGCATTCCGCCGATCTGCGTTGGCACTACAACGCTTTTATTTAGATAACACCGGTGGGATCATGCCTCTGTGTAGGACAGCTGGTTAGTCGAAGTCGTCGTGGGGGACCCGTCCATCTGCACGGATTCTTCTTCTGAGGGGCTGCAGGACAGGGGGGGGCGCTCGTAACCAACTCCTCTTGGAGAGGTTGGCGATCCTGATCTCATAGCCAGGTCGTCCCCACGGTGTTCAGAAGAAAGACCTCGCACCGAAAAAGAGACTCGTGGCCTACGAGATCTTTTTCAAGTCTGACGCGGGGTCCGCCGAGACCTCTTCCAAGGAAGGTAAACACATTCTCCCTTCGCGGGACACAGTGCGAAGTGGGCCAACATGAGAGACTGTGAAAGCAGCTCTGTAGACATGGCCGAGGACACTGCCATGATATCCCTCAGTTCCTCAAAGGTATTAATGTTACAGAGCTGCCTTCAGCGCCCTAGGAGACGGGGCTTGCTGCATAGTTCAGATTGGGTACTGAAATGCAGCTAATCGAGCATTTCCACGTGAGTGGAAATCCATCTAACGCAAACGGCGTACTTCCCAGTAAGGAGCATATGCGGCAGGGGCTTTCTGGAAGCCGGAGACCTTCAGGAGGGATACAACCCTACCGGATCAATAATCAGGAACCCGAAAAAAAATAGAGCGTCTTAGTTTTCTGGGACCCCCGGGTACCTGAAAAGTGCGAGATACTCCCCTCGGAGGCCGGAGGAAAAGACCATTTGTTTATTACAGGCACTCCACCCTCCTCGCTCAGTCTGGTTGGAACTAGGAATCGTGGAGTATGGCTTTATTTAGCCCCACAAAGACTACACACGGAAGAGAAGCCCACACAACCACCATGCTCGGGCTCTTCAATGCCCAACTCCAATGATGCAGCAGCGTTGCGCATTAATGGACTATGAACGGGACCGGATCAAACCCGCCTGAAAATGTATCCTAGAATCTTCTAATCACCACTAACCAAAGCGGACACGTAAGCAGTCCCAAAAAAAAATGGAGATACAGTGTACGTGAACGAAGGGAAAGGGAATAGGGGGGCCCCTTCTGGACACGGGTGTATCCGCGGGATGCTAGAAGATCCCGGAAGGATTGGTACCAGCAGGAGAGCCCGAGCCAGCCGCCCGCGGTGCTCCCAAGTAAGCGCGAGGATTGAAGTCCCGGCAGTGCAGGGCCCAGCTGCGCCCTGCGGAATACGAAACCAGGACATGGTTTTACCAAAGCATACCCCACCCCCATGGACGCCGGAGGCATGACATGCGGCTGCCATGGCTGCCAATAGCCTTCAACCGGAAGGGAGTACCACAAACAGGAAAACGGGCGACCCTTAGGGGAAATGGGCCTCTAAGGGCCGGCTGGATCTGGCCCCGGTGCTGTGCAGCATGGCGGACAAAACCGGAGCAAAGGGATTACTGCGAGTAGCCCACACGAACTACCCCTGCATGGGTTGTGGGTCATATACCACGCATCAAAAATGCAGGATGATTCAAGTTCCAGAGGATAAGCTACGATTACAACGATGCGACGCCACGCCCTTGAAGTGGTGCAATCTGACGACTCAACAGGGATTGGTCGGTCATTGGACCCTTGCCCTGGTGGAACAGCCAGCACCACCCTGGGGGAAGACAACCCCACTAGACTTGCTGGGAAAAGAAGCCCCGTATTGAGTACGGGAGCCTAACGAGGGCGTGTTGTTTTGTGTACCAGATAGACTGGTGGTTAGCTGTTTCCGGGGGGGGGGGTGGGTTTGCCCCAGCAGAACTCGTGAACTGGCAACCTTTGGCGGTGGCGAACAAAGGAACGCAGGGGATGGAGCAACCGCCCGCTCTCGTGGTCGAGGCAGCCTCACTTCCCAACGCCCACAATCCTACCACGGTTAAATACGGGGGAAAGCGTCGTGGACTGAACCCCAGGGAATTTCCCAGCGCGGGACTCGAGGGCCCGCTAGAAATAGCCCTTGGAGCAGATGAGGTGGCAATGGTTGCAGAAGCACGCTCGTTTGGGGCCTAGCAATCCGAAGACAACAACAGTAACTCCCTAAGAAGAAGGATACCAGTCTTTTTGGTGATTCATCCCGCGGGAAATAACCTAAAGTTGGAAGAGTTAATGACTTTTCCCCTTCTACCCCTCCCTTACCTTATGAGCCTTGCTTTGCTGCGCTGGGACCAGGGAGCCAAGTCTCAAACCCAAGGCGGGACGTCTAGCCTGGTCCCGCTGCCTCCAGACAGACTCAGACAAGTAAATATCAAGGGCACAGGGGTTTTCCCGCGTACCGGTTCCGTGTGCGCAAATTAAAACTATGTTCATCCATTCCATCGCTGCCGAACATCCTCGTGTGGCACATATACGGCCATCAGGTATGGGAACGACTTCGATAGCCATCTAAAAAATAATTCACACAAGGCTCTACCATACAAAAAAAAAGTAGGGAAACCATGAGCCTTAAATGGTATCCCGAGCAAACACCCCCGCGAAACCAAGAGGTTGTACCATGTTTGAGGGCGAGATGACTCTGATCTTGATGTGAACAAGGGACAAAAAACTGGAATTAATTTGAGGGGATTCTTTTTTTTTTTTTTTTTTTTTAAGTAGTGACACCCAAAAATATTAACAAATTAACCATTTGACTGATATTGATAAATTGTAGTAGAAGTTCATGGCACAGAATAGTACAATGTAGCTACTATTCGACATACACCATCTGTAATATAAGAACAACCACCACACCACACACCCGCTAGCCATTGCTATTAGCACCAGCGAAATCATCAAAACATTGGCACGAAGAAACCATTTATAATGAATGCCACATGCAACGCCGGACAGCGTGCCACGACCACAGTCCACCACCGTATATAAGGTGCTTTTCCGACCCGCCTACGCAGCGGTCGCCGCGGCGCGACAGACAACGAAGCCATAAAATTTATTAAGAGAAGGCCGTACTCTATCGCAAACAACACCGCAATACAACGTACGGCAATTTTATTCAAACAACAAGCCGGCCCCATCTATCATAAACTAACGGACAGTTGGAGGAATTCAAAATGGAGGATAAAACAAGGCCGTAGCCCGCAGCGTATCGCAAAATAAGTCGCTTATTTTGCCGAGGAAAGGAAAAACGCCGCCCCTAAACTTTAGCAACGTGCTCAGACGAAAACTAAAGATATTAGGAATTTTTTAAAGGAGATCTGAGCAGCTGAACACGGCTTACGTAAGCATTACAATATTCCCGTTAAAAGGAACCCCAAACCCGGGAGTAAAGAGGGGCGGGAGTAATCTTAATGATACGTCTGACCTGGATGAGCGGGCTCCAAAAACAGTGGAGAGGACGATGGTTGATGGGTCGCGTGTGACGTGGGGTGGCCATTGACGTCACGGGTCGGACTAATTAAATATGTTTGTGATAAATTTATTTTTTTTAGGAATTTGGAGTACTGTCTGCATCTCCCGAAACAGATGCATTTTTGTGTATGAAAAATTCTACAACATCGGATTGAAGGAAAGAAGTTGTATATGCAAGACTCCTTTTCATCCTCTTTTGGGGGGAATTCGACCAATTTCAGCCAAATTTGTGGCAAAATGAAAGTGCAATTCAGTGATTTTTCTTTCTCGCGCTACTCGCGCATTTCCCATCAAGTTTAGACTTCCTGGAGCAAACCAAACACCGGGACAACCTTACGAATTTTGTCCCCTCTGGCGGGACGACTTTGAAAATTGCCCCTCTGGATCGACTGCATTGGTACGTACGTCCCCTGTGATGCAATCTATATACAAACCAGTTGAACCACAAGCGAAGCACTGGCCATTCTAGAATGAGGTACTACTTTGTGACAGCAATCAAACCCAATTAGAGTTTGTGTTGCTCATTTTTAAAAGATTTTATAGAGAAAGTCATGGTTCCCCATCATCCAATACAAGCATAAGCTAACTCTCTGGCCAAACTATACAACCATAATAGCAATGTCACAAGTGTCCTGCATTAACATCATAACTGTGCAAACCCCAACACACACAATTTTGCTTTTGTAGAGCTTGTACGGAATGCTCCCATCGGGGGGGGGGGCTCAAATTTGGTTTGGTAGGGATGTTCCTCAGTGAGTCTGGAAATAGGACCATATCTAACACAACTTACCATTATTCCTCTAATTTTGGGCTTTTTAGCCATTTTTGGAAATTTTGGCTTCAATTGAGGGCATTTTTTAGAAAATTTTGAAAAATACCAATTTCTACACCAACATTGGCCTGAAAAAAGGGTAATTATAATCATTATACCAAAGACTGAAAATGATACCCATGTTTGCGGCACCACCCTGGTTGGTCATTGCATTGATTACCCCTAACCCCCCCCCCTACCCACCCCGTACCCCCCCCCCCCGTTTCCCATTTGAGTAATGGGTAGCATGTCTTTGCTTCAATGATTATGAATCTTCAATCTTCCAAATCCCCCAAGCAGTACCTACCCCCACCCCCCCGCCTATAACCAATCTGTGTGATTCGGCTCATTACAGGACAAAACCTGAGATGGCCCTCGGTGAGTACCCAATGAATATGTTTCGAGTAATGAATCCCTCACAAGACAAGAGTGCATGAAGAAAAAAATATCCTTCAGTGGGGATTTTTTTTTTGGCACAGGAGTATAACTTTCTGCTTAATTAATACTGGCACCTTTTCAGTACTTACTCCAGTTGTTTACATTCAGTTCTTATGTGGCATCCCAAACGTGCACTATTACCAATTCATTAACTACTGCGCTCTATGCATCAGCTTTTAAAGACACTATCGTGATTTGAAAATATTTGAAATTTGCAGGAATAGCTTCAAAGTGAAGGATACGTCTGTAAGAATTCTCATAATTACCTTTTCCAGCAGTAGAACTTAAAGAAAAGGAAGAAACGGCAGGGTTCCAAGATACGTTCTCCATTCAATTACGTGTTTTAGTAAGTGCCGTGTCTGAGAAATGACTAAAATCTCCGATTCGGTCCTTATTTTAGGTTGCTTCTGTCCTTAAATCAGTTGCAGGTATGTTTAGGATACCTGTCCTTGTTACGTACATGCTAAAATCTGATTTTTGGCTGAATTTTTCGATTGCTGATTTAGCAAACACTGATAGTGTCTTTAAGTATTCTGATGGTAACTTCCCATGTACGGTGGATTAATATTTAACGTGGCACTGCCTACCCCTATCCTCACTCCTCGACCCCAACAACTCACCTGACGAAACCCGAGATTTTGATATCACTAGATACCGTGCATTTTTCTTAATCTCATCTCCACAACATTTTTCTACCATCTTTCCATTATCATGCTACAAAGCTAAATATGGGCTGTTTAAAGTTTACAGAATTATTTAATAAACAGTAGTCCATGGAAAATTCTAAGTTTCAGTCTACTCATATAAAATTGTGTTGAATTCAATGAAATTTTGAACTTGGGAGGTTGGTGGTGAACCTTTTCCTTTTGAACACTGATATTGGAATCAAGTATGAGAGCCCTTTAAAATTGTTATTTATCCCCACATTTTACATTATTTTGTTAATTTCCCTAACTTGTATGTCATTACCATATTTTTTGAATGATGTAGTTACATTTTTCTTTATTTTCAAATTTCTTTGAGTTCACATACTACTTTTTTGTCCAATTCTGCATCATGAAATTGTGCACCATGTTTTAATCAAATCGGACCATTTTTGAAAATGACCCATACAATGACCAACTGAAAAAGTCAAACGACCTTTATGTTTTTATGAATTTTTTTTTGTCAAAAATGTTTAATATTTGAAAAACAACTCAACTACTATACATCTTTTGGAATCTGAGAATGACCAGTGAACCACACAAACAATTTGCAAAGGCCTTTCACAACAAGAATTGGTGTATTTTAACTTGACCTCGTGTGACTTTAATTTGACCCTAGCGGTAAAGCTGCTATCTCGTCAGAGATAACGTTCATAAGTGACCAGTACAGTTGAGCAGTATATATGCGCAATTTTTGGCTGATTTAAATGATAGATTAGGGTGGGTAGAATGAGAATCTTGCCGGGTGACACCTGGGTATCCTTGGGCATTATGAAAGAAATCCAAGATGGCGTCGCATATAATGATATTATCTATTCAACCCCTATATTATCAAACTATGGAGTTACTAGATATACTATATGATCCAATGAACAAGTGTATGTCACTTGTAACATTACGTCTACTCTTCAATATTCAAATGGAAGCAGCCAAATCCAATAATTTTAAAATATGCCCTATAACATCACATACCGGTGCCGATAAAAATGAGACATGGAATAAGGAATTAGGTTATGGTTTGGTTTTCGACACGAGAAAATTATTTCTGATACATATTGTTAAAGTTGGTTAACATGAACGTCATCATATGGCGGCCAAAAACGTGAACATCTCTTCCAAAAAATACTTGCCACAAATTTAGAAGTATTACAGCCTTCATAGCTCACCTCAATTTGTCTATGACATTAGAAATTTACCCTTGATCTAACCCAATGTACAAAACACCACATTTCACTTTATGTTAAATGTGCCAAAATCAAAATAAAACTATATGGCGCAAAGTTGTCAAAATACCATAGGAATGACAGTTTTTCCACATATATTTGCACTCATTTATAATTTGACCCATTTTTAGTTATCGTGATTACCTGGTAATCACTTGGTTATTATCATAGGTAATTTCAAAATTGTTTCATTGACAAATAATTTATACTTGAAGGTAATAGTTTTGATATTTGTGTCAATTATTTTTTGAAATATTCACATTTTTGGCTGCCATATTGATGACGTCATGGGTTTTACAACTTTTACAAGTAATAAGAAACACATTTATTTGTCTACACCATAATCTAAGTACTTCATGTTATTTTTTATCGCAGGTATGTTGCTGTTATCACAGGCATATTTTAAAAATTAAATTAGATTTGGCTTCCATTTTGAATTTGGAAGTTGAACTCAATGTTACAAGGCCATGCATTTGTTCACGGGTCCCTATAGTACTTTAATTAACTCCAAGTTGATAAAATGGGGTTGAATAGATAATTCTCATTTATGGCGACGCCCTCTTGGATTTCTCAAAACTTCCAAGGGTGCCAAGGTGGCACCCGGCAGATTCTAATTCTACCCCCCCTTATCTATCACTTCAGCAAAAGTATATATACTCACTT
>JAMKCH010018885.1:0-25561 GCA_023653785.1 Ophioderma brevispina
CAAATTCCAAAGTAGCATATTACCAGACAAATACATTGCTACGCGTCAACGTTTGAGTTGATATATTCGTCAAGATAACTAACAAGCGATCATTGATTTGGTATTTTCTAGCCGGGGGGCCACTGTAGTGGTTGGAGGGGCCTATGTTCTCCAGAGAGTGATTTTATGAAGTTTATCTAATTGGTGGCAACCATTATAAATGTATTCTATGGGTCGATATTCAGAAAAAACGATGTTGCCATTTTTGTCCGTTGACCTTTAGTGATCCTGACACGAGGTCAAAAGGTCAAAATTCGTCATACATCGACAAAGTATAGCGACCTGGTATCACATGGGCAAATTTCACAGGAATATTGTATATGATCTTTATTTTGTTTATTTGAGCTTTTGTGTTCTTGTTATATGCAAAAAGGCTCTAAGTACGGACAAAATTATAATATGAGAGATTTTGCATTATCAGACCACCAGTCGGGTGAGTTCCGGTCCAAAGCAAGAGTTGGCTCATGTTTTGCACAATGTATAGTGAACCTACACAACCCCATTATCCCTTGCTTTAATGACCATGGCTAAGAAAACCAAGTTGTTTATGAAAAATGTACAAGAGAAAAAGGTTGATGTAGTAGATATCCCTCGTTTACCAAGCTTTTTTGTAACAGGTTTACGGGGGGGGGGGGGGTTACCACCCCAGAGAATTCGTTTTAAAGCACTCGATGCTTATGATTTTGATACCAGTGGATAGTTCGTTGGTCCTCCTCTTTTCATTGATACCAAAATAAGTACCAACATACGAGTATGGCGTCCAATGACGTCCTAAAGTCATTTGTGCCGAAAAATTGGCATGTTCCATAGAAAATGGCGCGAAAATCCAATTTTGCGCCTAAAATGTAGGAATTATCGGATTTTCATGCGGTTTAGCTCTAAATGATGGCAATTGACTAGTTTTTACATAAACATAGAGTGTTAGAGCAGACTTGTGCACAATATTTTCAAAAGTACTTAAAATATCTGTAGGTGGCAACCCCCTACCTTCGGACTTGTCAGGCAACCTAATCCCGGTGAAAGTGCTACCGACCTTCACACTTTTTTTTTCGCTAAAATGACCCAGGACGGATGAGAAAACGATTACCCATAAGCTTTTACGAAAAGTTTTGGCATTTAGCGCACCGGAGCAAAGTTCACTAGGGGAGGGTAACCCCCCCACCCCCCTTGTAAGTGAGGGTTTAACCAAATCTATGGAATGAATTGTGTTCGAACCTGAAACAACCAAGATTAGCACTACAAGACAAAGTTAGTGTACTAGTGATCTATTCAGTCTCAGCAACATACATGTGATTTTCAATTATTCTTTAATCCAGGGCCCCGGGGGTGGTCACTGTTCATGGATAAGAGGGATATCATGTGCGACCAAGAAAACGTAAAAGGTACATTTTCAAGATTGTGCCCGAAAACATACTAAATTTGTAGCAAAAACCACTGAAAATTCTTGAAAAAAAAAGGGTTTGTCTTTGTATTTTCACACTTGAACCGGACTCTTGAACTTACTTAGTGTACGATTTGGGAAAAAATTTCGAGTTTTTGTCGTATTCGGTCATTTGGGGTAAATGAGCTAGTCGTCTAGCCTACAAAGACCAATTTTCTACTGCTAGGGGTCAAAATTTGCCGATTGTATTAATTAAAGGTAGGATATGTATTACACTTACCCATATTGTTTTAGTGGTGCCCTTTTAGACCATCACATTACTGTCTTGTTGCCCGGTTTACTTTTTGTACACTCCCCTTTGTGTAGGGGTTGCCGGGACTTTGAACACATGTGGATCTTTTTGGTGTTGTAATTTTTTAAAATTTTTGATCTTTTTTGAAAAAATGGCCCCTTTTTGAACATTCTCATCACTAAAAAGTTGACTTTATTGTCAAACTTCTCTACACTTGGACCATTTATGGAACCAAATTCAACAAAATAGGTGGACCTTTTGCCCCATTTTGTGGGATTTGTGTGTTGCCCTGTGGGGGGGGGGGGTACGTATTGGTGAACAAGAAGATAACATACTATCAATCTAGGACCTACGTGAAGGAGACCGTTTCCATGTTTCAGCCCATTTTTTATGAAAAATGGAAAAAATCGGAAATTTTGTTGTGGAACTTTTTACTAACTTGTGGCGTGTGTAACACAATTCAGTACTTAAACCATGGGCATTAATCGCGGCTATCTGGGGGGATGACTATAACTTGATCTTGCTTTAGCCTATAGACTATTCAGGGTCTATGGTTGAAAAAGATACAGCATCATACAAATGAAGACTATCACAATTTTGTCTTGCACTTTTTTTACAAACTGTGTAACATAATTTGGTTTACCAACAAATGGTCATTAATAGCAGCTGTGATGCATGGGGTTGGGTATATGCAGGGGGATTCTCAACACAAATGACCATACGGGGACTTGCCACAGACATCAGTCTCATTTTTAGCCTTCTGGTATATCAATGACCCCTTTCTTCATGCCAATTTTGGTATATGAAAATGGGTCGTTTTTCAATATTTTCTCAATCGGAAACCCAATTTTCTAAAAATTGTTGGGAAAATTAGTCAAATTTCTCAATCTGAAGTAAAATTGTCCACATTTGAGGAAAAAAGGGCAAATAAATTTGCATTAAATTGGGCCCAACATTTGCATAGATCTCTGGTAAAGCTACGGGTCCCTTTTTTGGCCAAAAAAATGGTGTAGCTATGGGTACTCATTCTGGGGGCACCTCCCTACCAAACCAAACCTGAGCTTCCCCCCTCCCCCCGGGTACAGGGTGACTATAACTTGATCTTGCTTTAGACTCCATGTAGACTATCCGGGTCTCTGGATGGGACCGAATAATGAAAACATCATACATGTGATTGAGACTAAGATAATAGTATACATACTTTTGTCTCTGAAGTGTGAATCGTGGTTATTTCACGGTAACGACAATTCGTTACATGGATTTGGTATAGACTACATCGATCAGTTCTCTTGCACAACACAATTTTTTTCTTTTTACCTAAAAAACTTGACTTACTTTAATTACCCATGGGTATTAGGCTAATACAAGAAATAATGGGGATTGTGTAGGGTTCATTCTTACAATTAGACAGAGTAGAGTGTTTACCAGAGCTGATGATATTGTGCTAAACTGGGCCTAACTATGCGTTGGACGGGACTGGGCTTGCATAAAGGCAATTTTGCATATTATGTCTCTTAATTACGGTTATTTGTATTACGGAGAAAACAAGGTTCAAATAACAAAATAAATATCATATTCAATATTCCTTGTGAAAATTTAGTACATTTTGGTACCCAAAGTCGAAATACTTTGACGCTGTATGACCATGTTGACCTTTTGACATTGGTCAAGGTCACTCTAAAGGTCAATTGAAAAAAATGGCAACATCGATTTTTGAATAGTCAGACCCATTAGTATACGTTATAGTGGTTGCCAAATTAACATGAACTTCACCAATTGACATAGGCCCCCACTAAAATGGTAGGAATATCGTATTTTCATTCGTTTTGAGCTCTAAATGTTGACAATTGACTAGTTTTAGAGCATAATGTGAAATATGTTTTTCAAGTGTACAATAAAATTTCTTGAGTGACAACAATCCCGTATTCTCGACTTTGACGGATACCATAACCCCGTGGAAGGTGTTCCCATCACATTTTTTTCCTAACAGACTGGAAAAGGATGAGAAAAATTATTACCTAGAAAAAAATGTGGCATTTTAGCGCACGGAGCATAAGTTCAATGGGGACAATGATTTTAATGTCAGCTATATACAGGATGTGTGGATGTGTTAAAGGATTATGTCAAGATTTTTGTCAAGCTCAGTTGACTTACAGTCATAAAATATAGTCCATACATCACGAATTCCCGAGAAAACAACCATCCAATTTGATGTAAATTAACAAAAATAGAGGCATTTTAATTTTGCTTTTTGACTACGAAGAAAACGGGAGGGATTTTTCGCACGGCTTCATTGATCAAAAGCGCCCAAATCGTGAGTCAAAGTGATGACCAAAACAATCGAGTTTCTCGAAGTTATTGCTGACCCGTTAATTTGATGGATCCATGAAAGTTATGAATAAAATTGATACGATTCCAAAAAAAAGTTACAGAATGGACATATTGTGTTTTAATCGTTGTGTTAATTATTATTTGAAGTGGCAACACTGAGATATAATGTCAGACGTAAATTATGGTATGGTCATCACTTTGACGGCACCATTTGCCTGCGATGTGGATTGTCGGAATCGTTTTCGAGTAAGATATTGGGACTGCGAAATAAAAGGGCAAAATACTCAAAAAAACAAATGTGGACAATTTTCAACTTATTTTGACTTTATGTATCTACGTTACTAAGATTTCCATCCATACCAATTTTCCAAATTTCAGAATCTGACCATATTTCCTTTAAATGAGGCAGTGTTAAGTAGCTTTAAGCTGAACTAGCATGTACGTAGAGTCGCGATGCCACACTTCACTTATCAATGAATTTGATGATTTTTTTTTTACTCTTATAATGACTTAAGAGGTTCTTACAAATATATTCTCGATATTATCGATGCTAATGCCACCATTAGAATAGAGAATGATTTTATCTTATTACGATATGGTTGGAAATAGGGAAGATACCGATATTATTAGTTCTTCATTCTTTCTAATTTCATGGTGATGAGTGAGGAATTTTAATAAGGGAAGTTCGAACTTTAAACCAAAAATTATTTAGTATACTGTAAAATAGAGCTCCATTGTGCACAAGAACATGATGAGTACGAATTATTGTGTGTCATCTGTAGTGGGGACAGTTGCGGTAATTAAGGATCTATACTGTTTAACGCTCGGCTCTCCCTTGCAGGGGAGCGGTTATAGTTGCGACTGAGTAAAAAATTACGCTTACACTATAAAAAAAACATCTAGCCATGGACTTTAGTAGGATCGCAACAATGGCTTACGAAATGGGACATCTTAACAGTCCACATTAAACATAAAATAAAACAAAACGATCCGTCTGCACGTTGCTTGAAAAAAAAAATGAAATCTGTGTATGGTAAACCAGGGATGTCTATAGAATTTAGGGAGAGGAAACTCGAGACGCCAATTGAAGCCACCTTGTGGTGCTCATTTTTTGAGCGTCTAGTTAAGCGTCTAGTGCGATGTGAATCTAGGGGAGGGCGCTGTTCAGCCCTTTTAGGTAAGAAGGGGGGGTCAGGACACCAAAGTTAATGCATAAAGTTGGGGGAAGGGTTATTTTGCGGTGCCTGATAGAACCTATAGGAAATATCCGCTAAAAGTGCGTTTTTTGGGTGACCATTTTCTTTTAAAAGATATCGCCCAGTGCTGAAAATTGGCACAGAGAAGAAGAAGTAATTTAAGGAGGATTAATTTGGCCGCTCACCAGTTGAGCACCAACTAGATTTTTAGTAAAAACCCTAATATTTTGAATTGCGCGTTTTCCACAAATCCCTCAAACGGACAAATGCAATTTAAATTTCGGCCGTTGCCTACTCTCCTTTTACTACAGGTTTACAACACGTCGCACATATTCAAACGAAGTGCGAGCAATACGTAGCGTTGTTTTTTTTCAGCTGTATCAGAGACTGGAATTCCCAATATGACGACACGGCTATTTTGTGGATCGGGGCTATGAGATTTAAGTACATAGGATATCGCGGGGGGGGGGGGGGGGGGGGGGGTTTTTTCCGATGCAAAAACCCGGTCCGGAGAAAAGTTTTAAAATACTTCTCTTACCGACCCTATTGGTATATATTCCGTTCCCTGGGTGTTTATTATACGAATATCTAATTATTAGGACAAAAATAAAGCAATACTGAGGTAATTAGAACAGTTTTCTACAGTTTTTTGATGTAGAATTGTAATAAAGCAATTTTAGTAGACTTCAGTGCCTCTTCAATTTTTCCTTTCATTTTGCGCCAGTTATTGACGCCATACATCCTCGTTACGTACACTGACATAAGCGCCATCCGTTACAATAAGAATTGTGACATTTGTATGGATTTTGTTAAGTCAAGGTGATTAAATCCCAGTTTTAAAAAATGCGTGATGGACCCCGTAATACTAATGCTCTGACCTAGTACACACCCACAACCAAATTGGAGTGTGGCAGAGGTGTTTACGGCATTCACTTTGAACGTGGGCATGGAATATTGGAATGTAGAGAATTCCGATTCAAAGGTTCACCCATCCCGTCCAGAGCTACCCAAAGCAATGTTTTCAATCTACGATCAAGAAAAACTTGCAAGAATTCTCGTCACTTGGCCTAAAGATGATAGTAAAATGATACGGCCGGATAGCTGGCCCGCTCGAATTGTTTGGTGTGTGTGTGGAGCATTGACTGCGGCTAGCCCGAATGTGCTCATCCTCATCCCCGCTAACGATAATCCCCCATTTGTATTGGCGTGTAGGAGAACACGGGGGCAATGTAATTTTAGTATATTAATGGATTTCAATATGTGTTTTAATCTCTTGTGAAATTTTCCATTTCGCACACATCGCAATCAGTGTCATTGAGTTGCCAATGCACTGCAATGGCAGGTCTTTGGTGTGTGTGGGTGTGTTGTGTGTGTGTGTGTGTGTGTGTGGTGTACAAGACCCCAGTCAGTGACAGTGAAGTCCTGCCTTGCTTAGCCATGCCATGCGGCTCTGACATGTCATGCATCTCGCTTGTAATTATCTCTAAATCCGTGCGCCACTGGCCCTGACATATTTGTAGGAACTTGGGCCAGTAATTTGTGTTTAAACTTTTTTTTTTAATTTGAGTAATTTATCACTTTTTTTTGCATATGAACAGACTATGCCCGCGGGTTCACGATCATCAAACATTTCATCGGGGCCTGGTACTTGTGTTCCACGCGCTGTAACAACGCATGCGCAAAACGGTCAGGATAGATGCGGTTGGTTTTGCCCGGTCGTCTCAGCCCCGTTACTAATCGAATACTCCCCCCCACGTCCCCCCCCCCCTAATGGTAAGTGGGGCGGGGCTGAGGGAGGCCAGATTTTAGCGCGGTATATGTGAATCGCATTGAATCCCTGACCTGGCCGAGTCAGCTGTTTCGCACGTAAACAAACACGGAATTTCACTGATGAACTTTACACTTTGATGGACTACACACATCGGACATGCAGTGCCGATTGTTTTCTCACAAGAAAACCACCTGCAAACTGAATTACAGTCGGACCTGGTCTTGACAATGATCATGTGAGTTGTCATGCAATGCATGGGGCTGGTCCTAGCCGCCGGCTAGACGGGCCTAGCTAGGGCTATGCTAGCCTCACTTGAACTTGCATGTCGATAGTGAGCCTAGAGCCGAGGCGGAAAACTTGACTTGTTTGTATCACAGTATTGTATGTATGCTTGTAATGTTGAATGTTCTTGGTCATGGTCGGGACAAAACGAAACGAAACTCCGGTTGGATGTCAAGTAAGATGACATGTAAGTAATTAAGTAAAGTATGTTTGTGAGCCATAACTTTGTCGATGTACTGACATGACTGGGTGAGGTGTACCATCATGTACAGCATGCATGGCATTGGTCAAATTCAAACATGTCAAAATAAGAAAACCTATTTTTTCTCATTTAGCCTAAGGAGTGTTCATAAATACTTTGGTGGGGGATTGGAAAAGATGGAGCTTCAGACATCAACATTATTTGATCCCCCATTTTAGGTTTAAAAAATGTTATGATCCCCTTTTGTTTTAAAGTTTTTGATCCCCCAAAAGCAGCAGATTGCAGAGGCATGTACAAATCCCTATAGGGGCTGACCAGGGCCGGGGTGGGTCCAGCCCTATTCAGAGGAAGGGGCCCTGACCAGGTAAAAAGTGACAATATTGCAGTCATGGCGACAATCAAGTGGCCCAGGGCGGGTGTGTTCTTCTTCTCACACAAAGCGCAGAACCCTTGCAATATTCGCTTTGTAAATATATATTCTTATGCGGAATTGATAGAACCATTTTAAATTTTGTAAGTAATTTGCAACAAATATCAAGTTTGGGTAATGGCCTTAAAGGTGCAACGAGAGATTTTGAGGCACCCAAATATTGTGTCATAATAGTACTTTCATATAGATTAGACACTCAATAGATTTCCTGCCTTGTATTTCACTACAGAAATGTCTTAAAAGAGAGAAAACAGGTGATTTGGATTTGCTTGTATTTCAATGCAAAACATAGGCTGAATTTCGTATTTGCTCCTATACAAAATTAAAAATTTCACAATTTTTGTACCAAAGAAACATTTCTCCGCTTAATCCTTTCAGATGGGGATATCTTTGATGGAAAGCTTTAAATCAGGGCAAAAATCAGTACTTTCGATTTTTAAGGGACACCCGATAAATGGTGAAATCTCTCGTTGCACCTTTAAAAACAAAATGTTACATCAATGTACATGACGTGTAGGTTATTTTGTTAATTAATCATTTGTACGCATATTATGTGTGCATTGATATGTCAATTCTGTAAACTCTTGCATTTTTAAAAACAAAATTGTTGGAGGGGAAATATTTACCAAAAAAAAATACCTGTTAAATTAACATACAATAGCCTAGCTGCCATTCTCAAAGGTGAACTAGGTAAAATAGTAATGATTTGGTTTCTGGACTAAAAGAGTAAGTAGGGAAAGTTATGCTTTTGAATGGAGCAAGAATATCCCTTAAAAATTTTTGATCCCATTCTAACCGTGCTCGGAAATTTTTTTGATTCCGACTTTTTGGACCTATTTTTATAAATTTATTTTATTTTTTTTGATCCCCATATATTTTCCAGCCCCCCCCCCCACCCCCCACCAGAGTATTTGTTTAATGAACCCCTCCATTACCTTGGGGGGTCAGGCTTTTTATAAGGTGTTTGAGTTTAAATGTTATGGGCAAAAAAGTGCTCCTTCATTTTGGCAAAACGCAGGTCAACCTTGCCTTAATTCCACTGCCTAAAAACTGTTTACTACTGAACAGGGCCTATGCCCCACACTACAAACATCAAAACACCCAGCAGTAAAAAGTTTATTTAGGTTAAGGGATTGTCAGCGATTTACTAATCGCCAAACATCAAAAATGCATTTCCACATTTTTTTTTTTATCTCCTCGCATTATCGCTGCTATCCCTTTAATTAGTTGGTTAGTTAGTTTAGTTAGTATTTAGTCAGTCGGTAAGTTAAGTCCGTCCTAATGAGGGAAAACACCTCTAGCAAGCTCTTAATCAGCTTTCGGGATCTTTTTTCAGGTTCCTCAGACTGTTAGGGGTCATACCACTATCCTCCTGAGCATGACACCTCCATATGTACAATTATAATGTCATCTACTTAATCAACATAGACTGTTTTTTTATGTATATCATGTGAATTCCATAATGGGACTACAGGATGCACATCAATATACTGATCCTTTTTTTCACTAAATGTCCCTGGGAGGCATTTAATCAGCCAGCAATACTAGCTAGGGCTGTAAAAATATAAATTTTTCACAGCAAGATTGCAACAATTTCCCTCCAAAAAAGAAATACTCAACATCTTTAAATTAAATTCATTAATTGTTTGACACACAAATGTGCATGTCATGGAGCTTCATGAAGTGCCCATTTTATTTTTCTAGGCCCTGCAAAATAACACCATGATTGTCATTGGTCATGGGCCTGGGGCAAATTTGGGAGAAAATCCCCCTTTAAAAAACAAAATTGCCCCTTCCATAAAAAAAAGTCCAGGTGACGGGCCTGTAGCCGATTGGTGCCGACTGGCAGCCCCCTGGGTATTTACCCTCCAGCAGAGTCCGTCGTCATATTATATTTTGACTTCCAATCAAGTTCTGCTGGGGCATTTAATAACCGTTGGGAACTCCACTGCTGATTATGTGCTGCTTGGAAAAATGGTGGTCTTTTCGTAAAACAGCTACAAGGGTAAAGTACTCCAGCAGCATTAGTTGGCAGCGTATGGATTAGTACTGGTTTGGCATGATTCGGCGAGTGCTGATTATTGCCTGATGGGCATTTACAACCACAGGAGGTTGGTAAGTATGTGGTGGTAGGGTAAAGTAGCAGAACCTTATTAATATTTTAATTTGCAACACTTCCATTTCACTAATTTTGAGCTCCATAAATACAGCTTTAAAAGGCAACGATATCATGTTTTGTAATTAATAAGAGTAGGGTAGGGTGTAAACCCCCCTGGCCTGCATGTCCCAAGTCGTCTGGATCCCTGGGCATCATGGAAAGCAAGTGTCTAAACCTAAAAATAATTTGCCCAGGCTAAATAAAAAATTAAAAAAAAATAGGGTTAGTCTTTCAAATGAAATATAAATTTTAAAAAAATGGTTGCAGTTTGAGTAGTGTTCCTTTAAAAAGGAACGACATGTCATGCCAATTCAAAAAGGAGACAATGCCTCTATAAGAAATGTAAGCCTATAGCTGAATAACTGGGGGAAATTTAGGGAACGTTATTATCTAGCGAGGGAGTGGGCTGGGAGAATTTTCAGATGGACACAGCAAAGTTACAACAGCCCCCTATTGCTAAGAATGCAAATCCCACATGACCGTCTCCCCATTAAACCTCATTGAATTTTACATAGGGCCATGCAGTTTTTGGAATCTCGACCACCCAAAAAGGGTGGTGGGTTCACATTTTCAACTGTGGTCGTTTAGTTTTTTTAATGAATCTTTTGAATATACGAGATATGGCAGTAAATTTTGGTATCAAATGAAAGCTGAAACACAATTATTAAGTAATGGAAAGTTTCATTGAGGTATCTTGAACATAGGGCAGAATGGCAATTCAATTCAACTTGACGAAGTAAGGGGGGTGGAGGAAGCGGTGCATGAGTAAGCGGTGGTGCACTATGTACAATCTCTATGGGAAATGTAATTTTTAGTGGCTGTGAAGTGCAAATATGTTGATTATAATCTAATGTTTTTTTTCAACCAAATTTGGTATCAATATAGAGCTGACAGTATTATCCTTAATGTTTATATTGTTAAAATACCACCTAAAATAATACACTGCTGTAGGCCATTGTAGGCCTAGTTAGTAAATGTTCTCCAAGACAATAGGCCTACATTAATTTAAAAAAAAAATAATAATAATAATGTTCAGAAACCATTTCAGTTCAGTCCAAAGTATGATTTTTTGTTAAAAACCACCACTGACACTGACATACATTTCAATGATAAACCATATTTATAAAGCATTAGCCTACATGTGTCAAGGACAAGCTCTCATCATTATATGATTTCTGTTTTTGCTCATGTTACAACAACAATCGCTAAACATCCGATGGCTCCAAATTATTGAAGAACTATAAAATAACAGTTGATGAATTCGGTCACCAAAACCATATCCAAGGCACAAAGGTAATCACAGGCCTTATTATTTAAAGAGCAACATCGGCAGGCAATCCTCATCAGTACAAACCAAATACAAAAGCTACTGCTATACCAAAGGATTGTATCTTGTATTTGGGGATTGAACTTATTAAATCTCGTCACGGCCACGGATTTACTTTGTCCCAAATTCAGACTATTACCGAATTATTGTGCCATTGCCATGTTAGAAACAACAAAAACATTTCAAATTTTATTATTTTGTTTAGATTTGTTAATTTCAATGTTGATTCAACAAAGAACTGTGTTAATAGCTGTACAGTGTATGGACAAATGAAAAAGTTTTTAAATTTGCTGGTTGACACTTATATGTTTCATTATGACATTTGGTAATTTATCGTAAACAATGTTTGAGTTACAATGCACGTGCTCATCATTTGCCTCTCTTTGCTCATGTCATTGACTTGGTGCCAACCATTTTTGTAACCTTTCGACAAGTTTTAAAGGAGAGTTGATTCTAAAGGATAAACATCACTTATATTTGACATAATGACCAAGAAAACCCTGTGGGAGGATGGTTGAAGTCTATTGAAGTTGCTACAAAAACGCAAGGTTTTATTTTGGTCATTTTTTGAAAAAGCTATCAAAAGGTATTTATTTAAAAAAAAAAAAGGGCGAAAAAGCCCCCCCCCACCAAACGGGAGAGAGGGACAAAAAAAGAAACAAAAAAAGAAAAAAACGCCAAAAAACCAGACGGGGGCGGAAGAAAAAAAAAGAGAGAGAACCAAAAAAAAAAAAAAAGCGGAAAAAACGCAACAAAAAGGCAAAGCCACCGGTGGCAAGTACAAACACCCGCCACACGCGACAAAGCCGGCGCGGGACGGCAAGATGCCCCGAAAGCCAAAAAAAAAAAGGCTGGGGAGGGTCCGTCCCAGGGACAGGCAGCGACGAAGCCACGCGCGACCGCACAAAAAAAAAGAAAAAAAAAACTCATCAACCAAAAATCACCGCCGCCCCGCCCTGGGCCCAAAAAAAACCACGGACGGGGGGGGCGGGACCGCGAAAAAAAAGAAAAAGGAGAAAAAAAAAAAAAAAAAAGAAGAGGGAAAAAAAGAGAGAAAGAGGGGAAAAGAAAAAGAATAAAAGAAAGAAAAAGAAAGAGAAAAAAAAAAAGAGAAAAAAATCATTTTTTGTGAGTGACAACCCCCCCCTACAAATATATATTATTGCTGGAAAGGCCCTAAGAGTCTCAGCTGCAGAAAATGACATCAGACATCAGGAATCAGATATCGGTTGTAAACACATAAGTTTTTGTGACATTACAGGGTGTCCAAAAATAAATTCAATCCATCCTCGCATTCGTGCTATAAAATTCAAAATTGCTGAGAATTGATCAAATTTTATAACATATTCTGAATGACAAACTTGTTTTTCGTACAATCCTGTCCCAATTTTTTGTCCGATAACGGTTCATTAGTTTTGAAAACAAAGGCCTATTATGTAAACACCGCTCTTCAATTACCCCATTCCACTTTTGCTTCAGATCGTTGAAGCGGGTTCACCTTGAAAAGATGAATAATTAACGGTACAAAAATCCTCCTGGTACTAATCCCTCAGTCTTTTAAATGTTGAAATGTGCAGATCTCTGTACGGCCATCCCTTTTCTCAACATTCTGTTCAAATTTCATCGATTTTGCTTCAACTGTTTTTTAAACCAAGGCGATTACGTAGTAAGGCCACAATTTAATCCATTCCAATTTTATACCAACAATGATCCCAATACAAAGTATGCAGATGCCTGTTTTGTTTTTCTCCTTCCTGCCGCTTTCTTTATCCTTACTACTTAAGTTTGGTTCAATTATCCCAGTATAACCTTGTAACAATATTTTAAATATTAAATAAAAACATTTAAGACAACAGTCTTTGAAAATAAGGGAAATGGTCTCTGTTTCACAATACAAGTTCTGACATTGTGTTTGATGTTAACTCAAGTTTGGTTTTCAGTGGTTTATTTTGTGTTGTGTGTTGTGTCTAATCAAATGGTTCCATATTATAACATATTATATATAATGATCTTTCACCATCCTCATAAACCATTTCCATTATTTCGTGTTTAAATCCTCCGCTGCAATTTACAATATTCACGCAGATTTGCCAGACACACTGGTGATAAAAGTGGCCACGTCGCTAGCTACTATCTAAGGACCACGGCCAAAATAGGTCCTACAAGCGATAAGACAAGACACTGTGTGTCGAAACTGCCTGGTTACTGGAGGTCAACAATTTTACAATACACATGGAAAAAATCAGCCAGGGATCGGTTCAAGGACGCGACCAAAACAGAACCCCGCCCGCCGCCACTGTGTCTCATTGCAGTCCCTAGGAATGTTAAGACATTTCCACTGAGTTGCCAGTTGTGCATTTTTATTGATAATTTTGAACCAAGTTTGAAGGTATGGCATGTCTGTCTGTAATCCGTGTGATATTAAATGTTGCAGCCCCTGTTGTGTTTTGTCATTATTTAACATTGATGTATCAAAACATATTTATATACATAAAATGTGTGTGCTTTTACTATGTGTGATTCTTTTTAAATTATTGGCATATTGATCAAGACATTTTTATGTTGGTATGATGAAGTTTTTTGGCAGATAACATTCATTATCTTTTAAGCTCGATCATCAAATCCTTTTGGGCATAATGTTGTTTTAACAAGTGCAAGTTAACATTTTTTTTTATACCATGTTTTATTCAATTGTGTTAATTTTTGGTTGTTGATAAAACATTTTTTACTGTACTTTGAAGGAAAACAACTACTATAGTAAAAATAATATACAACAGGCTGTAATTTTAACATTAAACCTGTAGTAAGACCACGTTTTTTACACGACAAATGATTTCTGATAAAACCAAAAAAAGAATTATGTGGATACACGCATACAACATGCACACACACAATTACAAAAATATTAGCCGAGGATACATGTTTTATATCATTGCTTTCAATTAGAAATCTTGATACAATTATACTCACTTTTTTTAGTAGAAATGTCTGTCTGAAACCCAATTTACAAAAATTGAGCAATGACTAACTTTTAAAAGTACATCTATGCAATAATAATAGTGCCCTAGATTTATGAGTTTTATACAATTAATCTCAATGATACAAGGCAAATGTCTTTATTCATGGAATTATGATCTTTAATATTTATTCTGCTCTTCAGAAGTTTGTATTTTATCAGTTACAAAACTAAAATTCAGTGATTCATAGGCAACTAGTCTTGTCACAGTCTTGTTCATACAGAGTTTTTTTTTTTTCCCTTTACAAAGGTTAATAATCTTTCCCTATTTACAATGTGGAACACCAAACACAATATCCCGCTAGTGGAGCAACTAGATGACAAATTAGCCTTGGGGACCTGCCCACTAGTAAGCTAACATATGGTGACCTAATTTTGTTGGCTGTAAAAACAAATTTGGAAAGTTCTGTTGCCTTGAGGGTCATTAATCAGTTTTGGAAAAAACCGACAAGTCTAATGTTAGCGAGACCATATTTGGGGCCCGGGGCTTTTAACCGTTTACAACAGATTCGACCCATACCTTTTCCTAGTGGTAATCACTGCTGAAACTACGACCATCGAGCGCAACACTGGGTGACTGAAGGCTCGTTTTTTAACATCAACAGCGAGACCTTCCCTTTCAAGAGCCTGCGCTTCAGGCTATATCCAAGGGATTGCCGAAGCTTTGCGATGACAAGGAATGTTCATCTACAATTACCTCGACGACCTGGCTGAAGACTGCCCCATCCCCAGGAGGGGCCCTTCGCTTTAAAATCCGGAAGACCTGCAGTCTATCAGCTACCATGGACTTTCATCAACTGGGAGGGTCCCGCCACTCCAACGCATCCCCACACCCACAAGTCGTAGCTTCGGTCCCAGGGACGATGTTCCCGACAGTAGAGCGAACAACCGCCAGCGTCCGTCTCTGCGCACGGGACGGTCCCCGCCAGTCCTCGCCAGGCAGACTGCCGGATCCAGCCAAATTATGGTTACGGCATATTGGCCTTATCATCAGCCTCACAGCAGTCCTTCCCCTACATACGATATACATACAGCTTCACGTTTTATCCAAGTTCAGCCTAAGAGAGACCGGGTGTCGAAGGGTATAGACGTCTTTCCAAAGGTCCACCACGCAGCTGGTGGATGCAGCCTCACCACATTCATCCTGGGTCGGGGTCCCGCTTCCACGCTCACCATAGACTCGTCCAGACGGGGCTGAAAAGCCCACTGGAAAGGCTGGCGCTGGCATTGTCCTTTGGACCCGCCACTGGGAAGCGAATCACATCACATCATCCTTCTGGAGCTGTGGGTTGTCCGGCTGGCATTACGGCGGCTACCACCTCGCAAGGTCAAGGGCCACACGATCGCCCTACGCTGCAACACCTCACGGTAATGACTTAAAATTCAGCAGGAGTAACCCGCAGTGGCGTGACTCTATATCACGACAATCAAGCTGCTAATGGTGAAAGCGCCACAGGATCAAGCTCCAGTCAATCAATCTCCCCGGTGCAGGCAACATTCCCAGCGGGTACCCTGTCGGAAGGGGAAAGCCATCCATGCCCCGACCAGATCAAGGATCTTGTCGACGGAATGGCACCCCCCTCAACCCAACAGTATGCAACGTGGTCTTCAACAGACCCAGTGGCCTCTAATCGACCTTTTTGCAGCGGCTGGGAACACCAGCTCCCGACATACTGTTGCTGGGGAACGAACGCAATGATTATCAGCTTGGACAGGATCTCGGCATATGCATTTCCCCCGATAGCGATGTTACCCAGGTTGCTGGAGAAGCTCTCGAAGATCCGCGGGTGCAAACATGGCTCTAGTAGCCGACCCTTGCCCAGACAGATGTGGTTTCAGAAAAAGTACTCCCTCTCACGGTAATTTTTTTGTGGAAAACCGTTTTGCCTCCCTCCCGATTAGGAGAGGCCTCTTGATGAATCCGGACAATACCCAAGTTCCTCTCTAGCTCCTTTCATCAATCAGATCATACACGCACAGGCCTTTCTGAAAGTGGCTGCTGCCCTGGCATGAGGAAGGCACGGCAATACCTTCACGAGAAAACTAAAACAAATTCCGATCTGGAAAATCACGCATGGCAACAACCAAAGGCCTCCTTATATAAGGCCTCTTTGGGAAACGCAGCAGAGTTCCTCATATGGGTTTTCCAGCAACATTGGCAGCAACATTGGGCCCGCGGCACGCTCCCGTCAGAGGCTGCCGCGCCTGGCCGCGTTTCCCTGTCCATCTGACTTCGCAGGGGATCTACCGTGTCTGATTCATCTGTCCTGAATGACCTCTGAAAGAATATTTCTCGAGTGTCCTTTCAGGAAATCGCTTGTCCCAGCATGAAACTTGAACAGGGCCCTTCGCCTCACAAGCTTGTCCCAGCGTTCGAACCTCTGGATCAAGCTAACATGGCAGACCTTACCAGGAAGATACGTTCCTAAATCATGACTCTTCTATTTGTTATAGCATTTTTTTTTCCCTATCATTTTGGCCGCCATTTTGAAAAAGTTTCACTCCCTTACACCAACTCCTGAGAATATATGAAGTCCTTTATTTTGAAAGTCAACACACCACATAATTTTCTGAAGCACTTTATACATGGCTACATTATTCTTTATAGGCTTTTTATTAAAATCCTTTTGGCCGCCATTTTGAAAAAACGCCCTCATTGATGAAACGTCAATTGAGAATTTAATATTAGGTTTGAAAACAATTGAAAAATGGGTTAATCAATAAGTTCCACTTTGAAAACCAGACTGTGATCATTTTTCTTTTTTCTGAAGCACTTTAATACATACGATTTTCATTTTTATAGCCTTTTTTAACTATAAATATACCATTTTGGCGGCCATTTTGAAAAAGCGCCCTCATCGATAAAAAATCGTCACTGAGAATTTAGACAACCAATTGAAATCAAATCCTTATGGGTTCAATAACAAGGTCCATGTAAAAATCAGGCTTGGCAAAACTTCTGAAGTAGTTGACATGTGCCCCCTGACTATAGTTGATCCCAAATCATGTTACACACAGGTGTGTATGGAGCGGAGCTGACGAGTCGAGTACACAACGTGCGTTTTTATGGTTTAAATGCAAATGGACCCACTGATATTGGCGCCAAACCGCTTGGGTTGACCAGATAGCCGACGCAGCACCTCTCCGCGAGTAAACATCTTCAAGTTTGACAGAACCACTACTGTTTTTGTTTCAAAACTTAAGATAACATGCACAATAATATTAAAAAGCTTTGTTTACCCGCTGAACACAGCTTTTCAAGATTTTCTTCAAATAATTTTAAAACTGGTAATTCTGTTACTTTAGCGTGTATTCCCCCTTTAAATAATATTGCATTCAATCGCATTTATGATATGATTTCCGAAACATCCTCGACATTACCAGCAAATATCGTCTAGCATCGAAAAAAAATGAACTTGTGAAGAAAATCAATGGCGCCAACTCCAGCAGCTTTTTTCAGATTTACGGGTACCCATTGAAGTAGAAGTTTGAAGATAATCACGAGAACATGGTGGTATCGCTTGATATCGGTCATTGCCATACATCCCCCTAACATTTAGTCAATAATAAATAATCCCGCCCAAATATTAAAATTAAGGAGACAGAAGGTTGGTTTTGGCAGGAATTTCATTTCTGACGTAAAATGGGTAAGTACTGCAACGTATTTAATGGAATTGAGAATTTGCAAGGATTCAGAGAATTGTGGTTGGGTCTTTGTTTTATAGGTTGAGGGGTCTTTGTTTTATATTGAGGTGGTCTTTGTTTTTAATAGTGTAGGTGGGTCGTTGTTTTATGTTTAGGGGTCTTTGTTTTATAGTTGAGGGGGTCTTTGTTTTATAAGTATGAGGGGGTCTTTGTTTTATCAGTTTGAAGGGTCTTTGTTTTATAGTTTAGAGGGGGTCTTTGTTTTAATAGTTTACCTTGGGTTCCTTTGTTTTATAGTTGAGGGGGTCTTTGTTTTATATTGAGGGTCTTGTTTATAGATAGGGGGTCTTTGTTTTATAGTTAGGGAGAGGTGGTCTTTGTTTTAGGTTGAGGGGTCCTTTGTTTTATAGTTGAGGGGGTCTTTGTTTTATAGTTAGGGGGTTCTGTGTTTTTATAGTTAGGTGGGTTTTGTTTTTATCGTTGAGGGGGTCTTTGTTTTATATTGAGGGGTCTTTGTTTTATATTGAAGGGTCTTTGTTTTATAGTTGAGGGGTCTTTGTTTTAATAGTTGAGGGGGTCTTGGTTTTTGGGGTCTTGGGTCTTTGTTTTAATAGTCACCCTTGGAATAGGGAGATATTGTCACGGGTCGCTTGGATAGCGAAGTAGAACCACGAACGTTCGCGATGCTACACAAACACGCTATCCCTCGGTTTCGAATGTGCTCCTGCAAACTTGCCCATGTCATCTACATTGTCTTTGTGGCACGTGGAAATGTAAAGAGTTTTTTATTGGTTTTCTCAACTATAGATAAAATCGGCTGAAACTGCAAGGGAACCATTTTGGGAAAGTACCTAACTGTAACCTTAATGCCACATAGATTTTAACACCAACATGACGAACTCTCCTGCCTTGAGGAACAACGACTACGCGGCGGGTGTATAGAATCGGTTAACGCCTTGAGCAATTCAATCTCACACGCGTTTGCTTTTCCTTTTATTTTCTATGTTTGAAACGCACTTACATGTCTCATGCGTTCGATTTTTCAATAAATATACCTATTTTCGGGCGAACTTCTCAAAAACGTTCTTCGTGACCTCCGTATCAGGGAGCTCATGTCAGTGGGACACCTATATCAAACATAACTGTCAACATTTTCGAGTTAACTTTTTCATCATTCCCAGAAATACTCACTGAAGGATTCTTATTTAATTTTTTCGAAAAATCATATTTTGTTAATGGGTTACCCTCCAATTGTTCATCTACCAAAACCTCAATAACTGTCGAAGCACGGACAATGATGCACTCGATAATGCTTTTACGCCAATCGTGGTATATAGGCTTTAGTGTTGTGCGCCCTCTAGAGTTTGGGAGATGTCCTACAAGTCCGTGTCGCGAATGAAAAGACACAGTTCTCCAGTGCTGTGATACCGCACATTGCAATTTACCCATAGGAAAAATATTTCGTACAGTGCATGTACAATTGTTGACCTATGACGCGGTTGACGTCATCGCAATTCCGGAATCTGGCAATCACGTCACCTACCGTCTGGGGCTGATATTGCCTACATTTCATCATTCCAAGATGGAATTCTAAACAACACCAATTCCATAGTGCACATCTATAAGTGAAGATCAATGCCAATTGTCATTGGAGAGTACCTCTGCAAGATAAGACTGAAAAGGATGGAATATGCAGAAATGAGAGGAGGTTATGCACGGATAGTAAAACATTTAAAGTGCTCTAGTTGTGTTCATTTCTTCACCACCATGTTTATCAGGTTATTTTGATTTAAATAACTGCCGTTGACTTGCGGTTGATGGCGGTTGAACCGGTGTGAAAGCAGATATAGTCCGGCGGGAGCCACAGTCCGGGGCTCCATAAACGATAACGGAATAAAGCGTGAAAGTAATGTTGTGTGCAGAGTCAAATGAATCGATTGCCCTATTGTTCACCATTGTTCCCGGACTATGAGTACGCCGGACCATAATTACTTCTACACCGGTTTAATTGTTTGGAACAATGCAACCTGTTCAAACCAGGAAGAACCGGGCGGAACCGGTAGCAACCGGAAGTTGGGTTATGAAGGCGCCTTAGGCTAAAACTGATCAAGGTAAACATGGGGCAAGAATTTCAAAGTGCTTAGATTTCGTCAAAACTGGTGGCCCATTTTTCGCCTGGTCGTCTTGAACTAAGAAATTAGCTCTTGCCCAGATCCGCTTCAGCGGTTCCATTGTTTAAGCGAAGTGAAGTTGAACCATTGCTGAAGTTAGCGAGACATAGCAATTCTGGTCGGAGCCTGCTCTAGATTCTAGACATAATGTCTCGCCTCAAGGCTGTTTTTCAATGGACCTGTAACCTGATATCGGCTGGTCTGCCCACAGAAGTGTGTTTGGCAGAATGCCTCAATCAGCGAATTCTTACTGCTAAAGTCCCTAGTGTGCGAGGCCCAGGAAATTGCCTAGCACGGGTCCTGTGTAAAGGGTTAACCAGCATAACGACACTCCAGTGTGTACTAAAGATGACCACCCCTATAGACTATGTAGACCTTCCAACAAGTTCGGCACTAGAAATGTACAATGACAAGTAAAATTTAGCGCAAAATATACACTGTGTGTTAAATCCTAATAAGATTGAAAAATTGGACACTATTTTTGTAGGTATTGCTTCTTACTTTTGACACCTAAATTAACGTTGTACCCCTTTTGTACACTTTCTACCAGATAAATTATTCTATGCCTATTTCTAAGAACAATATTCCAACGCTTGCTTTTATTGCAGTTTAGTGGTTCTTGAAGATTGGTATCACACTTTTGATCATTCTGTAGACAATTACACGGAAAGCTCGAGATTGTAGACCAAATTTGGCATCACTGCAAACGTTCAGGTATCCAAACGCTCACTGAAAAATACTCTTAGAATACTTTTGATCAAGGTAATACAAGAACTTTCATCTGATAATTTGTATTGACAAAGACAGACATTCGTGTTATGAAACATACATTATGTATTTTCAGCAATTAGCCGTAAGTAATGAACGGATCTTGAAATGAAGTACAGAGAACTGACCTTTAACGTTTATCAGAGGCAGCATAGTTAATTGACGATAGTGGGAGGTTGTTTTTTTTATAATAAGACCCGGTAATAATCACGATTATAATTGCCTTGCCTGTCAATAATTTATGTAATAAATCCCATGAGGCGATTATCTTTCTTGATGATTGTTTCTATCAATACCCTGATTTTCGGAAAATGTTTTTGTGATAGTAACCTCAATTTATTTATAACTATCAAGTTCCCCAATTAATTTTACTAAATTGCACAATCTGTTCACATTAAAGTGACAGGAGGGGGATTTTTTAGATACAAATTTCTCTCGAATTTCACGGAATCGGTTGTAGACCACCTACCGAGGACGTTTTGAAGGCTTATTGAACAAACAAGTACAGAAGAAAACCGCAAACCTTGTTTTGAACTTGCTTGCTATCGTAATCGAACACCGTGCTTTGACTTTCTGTCGTGAAGTCCTAAATCATCATCTTACTACATAAAGACGACGTATTCGGCTTATTCATTTCAGGTGTGATCTAATACATTGGTAATCATTCCAAATATGCAAAAAACTGGGGTTCGACAAAAATGGGAGAGAGCCTCTTTCTGGAAATCTCCTCATGTCTCTTTAAAACGCTTTCCGACAATAACAACGTTTGTTGAAGTACTTAATTTCCATCCACTTGCAAAATTGGCTGCTAGGTCTAACACTTTTGTAGTTCAAATTCGCCAAGACCACGACATCATATATTTAATTTTGGTCTATATATCTCAATTTAGCAGTTCACTACAGGGCGTAAAGAAATTAATTCTGAAACAAATGGTTAATTTGCGGAAACTGTGTGCTGCATTACTAATCACAAAATCAAAAATAAGTTCCCCGCTAAAGAACCCCCCCCCCATAATTTCCAGGGTATCCATTTGTTAACGATCAAACCTATCAAAGGATATAGCTATGGATGTTAAGAAACGGTTTCATGAAAAGCAGCAGAATGCGTGAGCTAACGGCTGAATGAGCACAACATGAACAAAAAATTACGCTTTTTCAAAAATAGTAAACAAATCGGTTTTTAAATGACTTGTTGGTCATCAGGCATTTTTAGCCACTACGTTTGTCAATGACTTCTTGGCACAGTCACCTCATGGAGTTCACGAGTCTTGTGGCTCTTTGCTGGGGGGTAACATTCTTCCAACATATGGGCCAAGTCAGCAAGGTTGGTGTTGGCATTAATGCGTGCAGATACAGCTCGAATGGCATCATGTGTCAAGAACGTATTCACAACTCTTGCTCGATGTGGGCGGACATTGTCATCCATTAGTTCAAAGTCATCAATAATGGCAGCGGCGACTAGTGTGACATGTGGATGCTGGGAATTCCTTTCATCAACGTATCTGTTGGTATTCAGGTGTCCAATGATCAGGACGAGAATTGTCGTGGGTCGTTGCCTCCCAATACCCCTTGAATGGATGCATTCATTATTTCCTGACCGAGTATGAATTCAAGAGAAAGAACATGTTGCAACCTTGGCGGGAATTTTAAACTGCATTCCATTGCATGTTGCATCACAGTGATAATGGACATGAAATCCCTCTTGCGAATTTTAAACCGTACTCCTTTTGTCTTAAATTTGTGCTCTTTTAGCAGTTAAGGCAAGGACTTCTGTAATTTTCACAATACAGCTTCCAAACATCTATATGTATATCCTTTGCCAGGTTTCATGTTAATAACTTGTTGCCCTGGAAGTTTTGAGGGGTTCTTTCGGGGTGAACTTATTTTTGATTTTGTGTTCATAATAATTATTTTACCATAAAGCAGAAACAGTAAGCTGACATCTTAATAGAAGAATTGTCTAAAACGGTTTCGTACCCAATGTTTTGTCCTTGTTTTAGTTCCCAGTATTTAGAGAATTGTAATTGATGAAAACCTAACTTGGAAACAGCATATTGATGGTGTCTCAAAACAGTATCACGAAACATTGGTATCATTAACAAGCTTAAAGTGACAGGAGGAAATTTTTATAGGATACGAATTTCTCTCAAATTTCACTGGATCGGTTGTAGATCACCTATACCGAGAACGTTTCGAAGGTTTATTAGACAAAGAGGTGCAAAAGAAAACCGCAAACCTTGTTTTGAACTTGCCTGCTATCGTAATCGTTCCCCATAGAAAAAACATGCTTTGGTACTTTTCTGTCCGTTCACGACAGAACGTACTAAGCATCATCTTTATTACTAGACGGCGTATCGTCTTATTCACTTCAGGTGTGATCTAATACATTGGTAAGCATTCCAAATTATGTAAAAAACCGGGTTCGAGAAAAATTGGGGCCCTTCTTCCTGGAAATCTCCTCATGTCTCTTTAAACATTTTGTAGCAGGTCGTATTTTACATTCCCTATTGTATTCTTGTTTTACCTTATTTAAATTATGCTATTCTAACATGGGGAAACAATACAAAACAATATCAAATATCCATTATAGAAGCCATACCGCACCATTATTTTCTGATCATAACATTCTCAATATTGTTGACACTTACAACTTGGAATTGGACTTACTTATGTACAGGTACAGAACAAATCAACTACCAATGGAAATTGTATTCGGCCTAATGCCGTTCACAATTATAATACGAGAAATTCCAATGATTATAATTTGACCCAAAACAAAAAGTATTTTCAGATCAATTAATTAGAACATCCGAACCGATTCTTTACATGAAAATCTAAAGAGTTCAAAATCAGCTAAACATTTTAGAAATCAATACAAAAAAACAACTCATTTATAAATATACCCTTGAGTAAATTTGTTTATCTTGGGGCATATGTCTTATTTAGTTATGTTCCCCCTTATTTTGATGTCTTTCGTAGTTGTATGTAACTATTAAGTTTTAGGGGATGGCCGCCTCTGGCCTTATTGGCCTTTTGGCTATCTCCTCCATAATTGTCATTGTTTGTAATCATCCTCTGTGTTTCTTGATGTATTTGTACACTTATTATGTATTATGGAAATCTGTAATAAACTGATTGATTGATTGATTGAAAAAAAATAAGTCTTCCACACATAGGGGTTGGGAGTCAGTGTTGAACATACAATTTTACAAATAGGAAGTCAAACTTTGGCCTAAAAATTGCCAATGTTATGCTGGCTTCATACTTTTTGTCGTACTGTCGCAGTGTCGCAAAACCACAAGTTGTCGTGTTGTCGCGCTACTTGCTGTTTTTTGTCGCCGAGACAAAAAGTGCTGTCGCGTGTCGCTGCGACAGTGTCGCGAGTATTTCATACTTTTTTACTTACTTACTTACTTTATCATACTTTTTTACTTACTTACTTACTTAGTTTTGCTGGCTGATTATCTTTTGGAAAACTCCTTTTTAGATCTTTGAATCTTGCGCCATTCTTCTTTCATCGCCATTTGTTTACGTTGGAATAGTCTCACCAAAATCCCAAAATGAATCATTTTTATCGATGTCCCATCGCTGCGGTGGAGTTTAACAAATATGTAAATACTTCGTGCATTTTCATTGGTCAGTTTTTTACGGCATCGGGTGGTGTCGCAGAAAGTTGAGTTCAAGTCAACTCTTCGCTGTCTGTCGCAGGGAGCAGCACGACAAACTAATCGATTTATCGGCTTGTCGCAGCTTGTCGCAGCATGGTCACAGCCTGTCGCGGCGACATGGCAAGTTTTATGGTCACGTGTTATCTACGCTTGCGCTGTTGCACAAATTACTTGTCGTGCGACACTACGACAAGCTAGTATGAAACCATCATTAGGTTAGGCTTAATCTTTACAAGGGCATTTCGAGATCCACCAGCCGTCACATCCTTCGCAGCTTACCTCCAAGAAATTGAGATTTTTATATCATCTGAACCTTGGGTCCAATTATATTATGTGTGGCTAATCTTACGTGAAAATTCGATTTACTCCAGAAGAAAATTTTGTATTTTCTGTCTGTAAACGGACAGAAATTACAACACCGTGCCCTATGGGCAACGTGATATGAACATTTGCTCATAATATCAAAACGCACCGTCAGTATCAACTGCGATGTTGTAATTAACTGTTTCTGGGGTACAAAAGTACATAAGCAAAAGTGAAGGGGCTAGCTTGTATCACGAAATGCACCTTTAATATCTTTGTGTATAAAACTTTTTCATGAAGACGAAGTACGCCCTTTCATCTGATATCAAAATCACTTCCGGGTAAATCAGGTAGGTCCCAAAAACGATCGGACAATGCACCTTTAATCAACATGATCTCTCCAATGTGTGTACATTTATACTAAAACATCAAATATGGGTCAGTTACGGTATTTTATTCATCAAGTTTGTAAAACTTATCTTATTTCAGAAAGAGGAACGTCTGTTTTCAGGAAATTTAGAAAGTGTTTACATTTACCTAAGGTTTATTCAAAATATGAGCAAAGAAAACTGTGTTATTCA
>JAMKCH010018886.1:0-22345 GCA_023653785.1 Ophioderma brevispina
GTAGGGCAGACCATGTGGAAACCTCCGTATGGTCGGTCTGTGCTACCTGAGATATGACACTCGCCATACATAGTATTGAGGGTAGGACCCTGTGGAACCTCCGTCTGTCTGTGCTAACTGAGATATGACACTCGCCAGCTAGATGGAGGGTAGGACCATTGGAAACCTTCCGTTCTGTCTGTTGCTGAGTATGAACTCGCCATCCATATAGTTAAAGGGTAGGACCATGTGGAACCTCCGTCTTTCTGTTTGCTTTCCCTGTTTGCTGTCCCCCATTTGTCAGAAAAACATTGTATTATGTTCCTGAAATACATTATGGTACTGTCAAGGGTTGTTTAGACTGAATTTATAAGGATTTTGTCACCGACTAGTGTCTCTACGCCTCTAATTGTCTCAATTTATGACGCAAAGAATTTGTTGAAATTGATGGTCAAGTTCCCTAATTAAAAATATGGGAAAGCACGACTACTTAAAGTCAGTGTCGGTGCCGCAATAAAACGTCCAGGTTATCATAAAAGCCCTCTTCTATCAACGCTTCAAATGGATCAGATTGTGTTCTTGAAATACATACGCTTTAAATCGACAAAAGATTCTAGTGTTGATGTAAATCGGTATCCGTTTGGTTTTTATCGCATCTCAGGAGATTACCTATTCATATGACAAAATAGAAATTGTTCCCTTTTAGCTTTAGGTGCAAATGTCATCTCATAAGAATTACCTTTTCATATAAACAAGTAGCTGCGCTCATCAGAATTAAACTCAATCGAGGGTGAAGCATTGAACAGAGGCCTTTGAAATAAACAAATATTTGTTATACATGTAACCCAAATATACGCAAAATCTGGAATTGTATAATTATTGCATGATTTTGGTCTAATTGGTTCAACAAACAAGATCATGGTTTCGTAATCTAAATGGCAAATTGCACATTTAGGGGGTTGCTAGGGACGTTTTCACTCAAATTCCATCGAAAAATAGCGACTTTGTTTTTAATTAAGACTGGGAAGTAAAATGAATATATCCTGGTATGGTAACAAGCAACCAAAATGGTGACATTCGTTTTTGTGATTTATACAAGTGTTGTTATTAGGCTATCGGCCAGGGGGGGCGGCCAAGAAATCCAATTTCATACATCTTCATCTTCAAGTGTGATCCCTATACAGCTCAATTCGCTAAACTGGGATTGGTGCAGGTGAAACATCAGAGCCAAAAGTTGCCAAAGTGTAGAAGGTGAGATAAACCAATCCAAGATGAACTGAGTGGTGCATTTTTAAAAACAGTCTTGGTTATTAACAGAACTTTGCTACCAGAGGGTGCCGCACCAGTCAGATGGTATGCAAGCGGCTTCCTGAAAGGATGGCACGGATGAGCGAGTACAGCATAACGGGTAGCTGATTCCAGATCTTACAGCACTGGGTAGTAAAGAACTTGTATGGTCTATAGTTTGCTTTAGTAATTTGTATTTCAAATGATGATCATGTCCCTCCCAAAGTAAAGAATGGCAGGAATGTTATGGACGAGGAAACGGATATTACATGATTGTAGTGAATCATTGTAGAACATTTATTGCTTGAGAAAGGAGACGTCTGACAGGGTGATCCCGCCCAGGGTGTTAATTAGGGTGTTTACATGTGTTGTTTCTACTGTTAATCTCCGAAGACAAAGCGAGCGGCTGCTCTCTGGACACGTTCAAGGCTATCAACTCGCTTTTGGTTTAACACGTACAAGCGAAATCTTGACGAAAAATTCTAATTTTTTTATATGTTGTCAAGGAACTTTTTCTATTCCAAAACCGATGGAGATGAATAATCAACTCACTGGAAGGGTTATTTTCGTATGGATAATCTAACGAGGCCTGAGGTCGTAATGTGGGTCAATGGAACACCATCACCGCCCCACATCCAAGCACCCAAATTGGTTTGTGATTTGCCCGCTCCTTAGTCTGTAATTTCTTTGTACATTTTTGTGAGTTGCTATAATGAATGAAGGCTTGGCGCCACCGCCTGCTATAGGCCTACTTATAATTCATACATTAAATGTTTATACTCCGTGAATCAAAAATTGTGCAGGATAAAATGATCTGAGCTTATACATCACTGAATCATAGATTTTGTTGTTGTTTTATAAAACACCATCGAATATACTTTCATGTGTTTGAAAAAAATGAATGAAATCGACAGAAAAATAAGCTAGATAGGTGAGAATTTTTAAGCACCCTTTTCCTCGTTTCCTATGGGGTTTCCACACATTAAACTTGTGTTTGTGGAACATACATGTACAATATCATGATGCCTTTGGTCACTTACATTTCCTTGATATTTCACTAGTGGATTAATAAAATGAATATATTCAGTGTGGTCCACTGATAGGATAAATTCCAAACAACAATTTACCTGTTTCAAGAGCAAGAAAACAATATCTTCCCACTATTTAGGATATTCCAAAGAGTTGTGAATTTTATCAAGTCAAAGGTCATCTGCATCCTTGTACATTTTTTTTTTTATTCCCGATACAATTTAAAGGATCCCATTATATTTTATGGCACACAGTGGTTAAAGCAAGATGCATACGCAGTTTCATGTGCCCAGGCCCCAATTCTAGTCCGCGTTGTTTTTCTTTTATTTGAAGAAAACCCTTTGGAAATAAACAAGCTGCCGCAACTGAATTTGAAAGAAACACGCTTTCTTAACATCGTTAATAACGGTCCAAGTGAGTCTTGGTCATCCTTACAGGGATATAATTTGTCTAGGTCCCTCGTGCTACAGGGGGTTTTGATATTTAGCCAATGGTCATACGGAATTCTGAAATCGTATCCATTGCGCAATAAAAAAGCAAATGCTTTATCAAATTATTTAAAACTAAAATTAGATGCTCCGAATACTATATATATAACTTGGCGTACTTTGAATCTTTGCTCCAAGATATGGAACCAAACGTGCAGATTTCTGTTCGGAAACGTGTTTTATTGTTAATCTTAACAACAGAAAATGTGGAAAAGTGGTTCTGGACTAAAGCTGAGAAACTTTTTATTACCATTGCCATACCGTTAATAGTTATTATCGGTGTGTGGGCAAACATTGCATTTCTGTTCACCGGTTTTCCGTATTCGTCGAATGAACAACGATGTCAATTTTCTACCTCTGCGTTTGGCATGGCGGATATTAACTTTCTTGTCCTTTCTATTGGCTTACCATTTGATGGTTTTACATCACTCCTATATCAAGTACAACTTTCCCTTTAAATCTCAACTCGGATGTTGGCTTTTCTACATCGCCTGGTATTTTTGGTGTTTTCACTTCTCTTACACTTATAACTGTTGTATCTATTGACCGTGTCGTTGCATTTGGTATCCTCTTAAACACACTGCAGACCAAGGTCAAGCTCACACCCGTAGTTGTATCTGCGCAACGTGGTGTCTTGTCTATCCTCCTTGCAACATGGGAGCTCTATGGGGAGGACGACGACACCTTCTGTCCTTCAGTGGTCCGACACATTACAGGCTCATCTTCCATTTATCGCTCCTGTTCTCCGGTTACAGATGACTCCGAGATTATTGCTGCAATTATAATCAGGTGTTTAATTTGTACTCTGGTCATTAATTAGTAGCCTATGCCACTAATAATGTGGCTTTAACCAAGAGGCGTGTAATCAGGAAACACAGTCGTCAATCATTAACAAATGTGCGCGCCAAGGTAAACACGACTGTTTGGTTATCAATGGCATCATTTCTTTATGTGTTTATTTCCCCAATCGAATGCAGTTGGATTTTTATCTTTTAAGGCGACTATGACATTGACTCTTATTCCGGAACATAAATACCAAGTATTGCTGTTCGTAAGGCGTGGTCCTTGTCATCTTAAATTCTACTCTCAATCTTTCGTGTACGCATTCAGTAGTCGCTTCACTCGTGATGCATTTTATAAGCATATTTAAAGCGGAAGAAGATTACATTTCCTGTTGATCAAACAGAGGAAACCATTCCACACATCAATCACCGAGGCCAAATTCATGACCACTAACCCTAAATAGTATTTAAAATGATGATTTTATTATTTTATAAATCAGTGATAAAACTTACCATACCTTGTCTGAAGGAAAATAAGAACTTTAGTAGTAAAATCAAAGAAACTTCATCATCTCAGGATAAATATTCGACCCAGGGCAGAAAATCGTATTCCTTGCTTGAAACAATAAAATTAAGTTATGTACAGCATGGAATCATGATCTCTGTGTTATGCTCCACACAAGTTAGACCAACCCATTACACCAGGCCTGGCTTTTAAGGGGGAAAGCACCTTACGAGATACGCCACTGCATTATCACTTAAAATGCCGATCGTCAAACGCAATCAGGTATCAACCAAAGAGCTGTTTAACCCTTTTTGCCAATTTTAATAAATAATATTCATGTTAGTATCACTGACGTAAGGCATTATAAGATTATTGGCATGTAACAAATATCTGCTGTGATCCAGACATAACAGAAATCTTCCCAGCAACAATCTCTGCAAAGTAAAAGGATTACACTCCACAACCAGTGGTTTGCCAACAATGTAAATTTCACGCAAACAGTATTTCATTATTTTGTTCCATAGAAATTATGCTCCACAGTTTGCTCTATTTTGCAAAAGAAGGTAAATAATTTCAATATAATTAACCTGAGATATACGCACACACTGGCCAAAAGATTTTATAATCGGTAGTCTTTAAAAATTATGAACATCAGAAATGAAATTGAATGATAATGACGTGGTTAACACAAATCTCAGACTACTGGATAGGCATTCGCATCCCATAACAAAGAGCATGTCAAAGGTGTGATTAAAAAGTTGTTTTCTTGTCAAATTGATGGACGGATTGAAATCCGTCATCGACGTTACCTCTGCTTTTATAGTGTGGTTTGGTATGTCAATGCCGGGTGTCAATGAAACAGTTTCGGTAGGATTTTGTGCTAAAATCGATTTTCTTGCTGTTTTGCATTAAAAAGGTGTTTTCTTGTCAAAGTGATGGACGGATTGAAATCCGTCATCGACGTTACCTCATTTTGCAATACTCTCGAGCACGAGCAGTGTGTGTATCTGCTTTTATAGTGTGGTTTGGTATGTCAATGAAACAGTTTCTGTAGGATTTTGTGCTAAAATTGATTTTCTTGCTGTTTTGCATTCAATAGGGATCAGACTGTTAGAAAATGATGAGGTTCAAATTTTCAGACTGCTGACCCTTTTTTCAAGGGGGCAAAATGTTACTATAGGGAAAAATGTGAAATCGAGTTAAATTGTGTTTTAATGTACATTACCATGTTCGTCTTCTTCTAAGGATTAGAAAAAGTATATATTTGCCTAGGTTCCAACATATAGCTCCATGATGGTTCAAGGTCATCCTGGGTAAAATTTACCCAATGCTCAGATTTTGTTGAAACTGGTGACAAGTTATTTGTATTTTCTCGTAGGATAAAAAATGCATTATTTTACAATGTGTGACATTTGTTTGGCTAATTACATAGCAAAATATAACAAGGGTCTACATGGTCTGCAATGGTGAGATCACTAAATCAGTTAAAATGCATTTCCTGTTTCAGTATGGTAAGAGGAATCATTTTACACCACTTTCAACAACATCGGGGCATTTACCACCAGGGTGACAAAAAAAAAAAAAAAAAAAAAAGTTAGACCGAGGGGTTAGACTCCCCACCAAAATATGTACAGGTTGCACACCTCTAATTAAACTGCCTATACTACCATGTACAAACGCACCGTCAGGAAACTCTCATTTCTTCACTATCGTGCGACTGGTACCTTAAATGTCAGTTGTTCTCAGAAGATCTTGGTATTGACAGTCTGCCAAGCATGGAAATTGCAAGGGTTGACCAGCTCCCTGGTGAGATATCGGCACACGATGACAGCACCCCCGGAAAATGCATAAATTGCATAGAATCACAGGCCATTTTCCCTGTAGAGAGAGATAAGTATTCAGCCTAAAAAAATTTAAATAAAGTAATCAACACTTCGGATTTACACATGCACCTTTAAGTAAAACCCTAGAAAGTACATCTAGATCAAAATTACAGTCATTTTGGCCAAACCCGAGCCTTTTTTTGGAGTCAACTTAGAGATGTGGCCCACTGTCACTAATTTTAACAATGTCAGGCAGTAGGGTTGGGGGTAATTAGAGGTGTGAAATCTTCAATAGGGATCAGACTGTTAGAAAATGATGAGGTTCAAATTTTCAGACTGCTGACCCTTTTTTCAAGGGGGCAAAATGTTACTATAGGGAAAAATTTGAAATCGAGTTAAATTGTGTTTTAATGTACATTACCATGTTCGTCTTCTTCTAAGGATTAGAAAAAGTATATATTTGCCTAGGTTCCAACATATAGCTCCATAATGGTTCAAGGTCATCCTGGGTAAAATTTACCCAATGCTCAGATTTTGTTGAAACTGGTGACAAGTTATTTGTATTGTCTCGTAGGATAAAAAATGCATTATTTTACAATGTGTGACATTTGTTTGGCTAATTACATAGCAAAATATAACAAGGGTCTACATGGTCTGCAATGGTGAGATCACTAAATCAGTTAAAATGCATTTCCTGTTTCAGTATGGTAAGAGGAATCATTTTACACCACTTTCAACAACATCGGGGCATTTACCACCAGGGTGACATTGAACCAATATGGGCTATACCGCTTTAACTAAAGGTTAGAACCTCTAGGCAAATATATACTTTTTCTAATCCTTATAAGGAGACGAACGCGTTAGTATACATAAAATACAATTAGACTCGATTTTATTTTTTTACCTGTACTATAAAATCCCCCTTGAAGAAGGGGGCAGCAGCAGTTCGAAAATTTGAACCCCATCATTTCTGACAGTCTAGGCCCTATTAAAACTTAAACAGCAACAAAATCTATTTTAGCATGAAAATCCTACGGGAATACGCACCAAACTACACTCTTACTGTTAATATTGTAAACCTTCAAATAAAACACTCAATTTCTGTACTGTTAAAATGTTCATTAAAATAATGTCGTTAAAACGACACAGATAAAACTACATTTTTACAGTTATTTGCACGTTTCAAGTCCTTTTGTACAGTTATTTGCATGTTTCGAGTCCAGGCTGATAGGTAAAACGACGTTTTTTAAAGAACATTTTACAGTGTGTCAACATTTCATATAGTAACAAATGCATTTGTGTAATTTTATTGTGATAAAATTGCGGCACAAATGTTCGCTTCAAAATGGCGATATCATTGACTATTACTGTCAGTGTTTATTACACCAGAATGAATGAAAGTACAAAGTCTTACGTGATTGGTATTATTAAGTTTTGTTTAATAAAATTTCACAAAACTCGGTGAATCGTAGTAATGTTTACTGTTGTTCCTCGTTTATCTAGTTGTCCATAATTTTGTTGATTAAAACTGGGTGTCTTTAGGAATTTCGATCGGTGTTCGAAATATTGCTTGAATTGTTGAGTTAATTTAATGAGTTCTCTGCGTAAAACCATTTGCGTGGATAATGTTTTAATGTTTTAATCTACGATACCCTTTTCATGAATATATTTATTGTAACAACTATATATTTTAAATTGTTGTTTGTTAATTATCCTTTAACAGAAAATGTATAGTATAAGAAGTAAATAAAATATGAATAAAGTGTTACATTATTAAAAATCGAAGTGATTGGAAAGCTATCGTTAATTTCGCAAGCGTATGTGTTTTTAATGATTGACTGTATGAGCATGAAGGATATCTGTAGTACACTACAAATATTAAAGGGTGTATTTCATATCGTACTGTAAAGCAATTCAATAATTCCTTTACAGCAGTATGTGTGCATGATTAAGCAAATGATTCGCTTACTTACTAGTCGATGGGTAATGACATTACCTTTGTTTACTCTGGTTTTTACTCACCTTCGATGTCAAATTGTGGGTATTCGATATCAAATAGTACATCTAACATAACGTGTTCACGCCAAATTTACTCTTTGCTTAAATACTGATTTACTGAAAATAGATGGACTAAATGTGAATTTAGTACATAAATGGGGCCAATAACACCAAGGTCACTTTATCGTAAAGACACCACTTAATAAATGAATAAGCCTTTCTTCTCTTAAGGTTTGACTACACTGCCCATGATAAAGCTAAGATCACAAATCAGATTTCTAGGCAATATAGGTTTCCGACATCTGCTCAACCTTACAGAGTTGTTTATAAGTTTGGCAAAAGCAAATTCTGAGATATAATCCTGCTCGAATGACAAAGGGTATCGTCGAAACTTATTAAAAAATCGAAACGCTTGAAATTTTTTGACTACTTGCATTTGCAAGACGAAGTGCAAGACTTTTCTTTATGGTTAAAATGGTGTAAATAGGTGTTGCCATGTAACTTTACAAATTCTACAATTAGTCTGAAGTAAGGTTCATTGTATGTATCAATAAACATCAATTGGCACTGCAAACTGGGTATGGTGTGAGTGCGGGGTCCATGTCGTGTGTAATGCAACTTTATTTGGTTTACGTTTTTTTACTCGCAATACAAGAAAGTTGGTGTAACACATAATTAGCTGTATGCCGTTAATTGTATATACAATTAATTTTTTTTTGAGACTTTTTTATTCTGAAGACATTCTTCAAGAATAATGTGGGAATTAATTACGCATATTTCCTACGTGTTTATATTCCCATAAAAACAATTTCCTCAAACATGTCCAGAATACAACTTTGGTTGCACTCTCATGATGATCCTATTTCAGAAATGTGGAAATATTTAGGTTATGTGTTGTTGGTTTTGAGTTATGTCACCCTTGGCTATATATATATTAATATTATATATCTATATTCATATAATCTATATATATATCTATATTATAGTATCTATATAACATCATAGTTCAAACATTAATTATTAACAGGTGCCTATCTGTGGAATTAAGAGTGCTCATCCCATTACAGGAGAGCGTAAAATTAAATTACAAAGTATAGACCTCTGAAAGGCAACCGTTACTCTAGTAACGGGTTGCCTTTCCAGAGGTCTATACTTTGTAATTATATTATTTATAATTAATTTATATATATATATAGATATATCTCTATATAATATATATATATATCAGGTCTTTGCAGCCATTGACCTGTGATTTCCACAGACACAGACGCAATACATGCATACGGGATCAGATGGTTTTCGGTAAGTCTGACAACTTCCGGTTCTTGCTCAGATATTATAAATACTGGACACCCATTCCAGGTTCACTAAAAAAGTTTGTAAATAAAATGAATGGTAAATACCGTGCATTCGGTATAATGCATATCTCTTTCTAAGTTTGAATATGGTTAACACTTCACTGTGGCATTTGTTTAAAGTTTACCTTGTTGTTGATTTTCGAATTCACCCCCAAAAGCTGATGATACTTTGTACTCTGCAATTTGATGTAGGGCTCACTGGACACCTGTGTGGAATGCCAAACTCTTTCAAATATGAAACATAACAATACTGTAGGATTACAATCGATATGTTAATCCACGAGCCGGAATTGGACTTGTACCGAAATTCATTCTCTCAATGCAAGGTCGGTGGAACTCAGGATCCACTTAAGGTGTAAATGTAAGCTAATTTTTAACTGGTCGGGTGCCTATCGTGGTCGATCGTAAGTCCTCTCGGGTAAAATCGGGGGACGAGATGTGGATCACGCAAATCACTATCTTGTAGAATTTAAATTTTAAAGTTACCAAGCAACACATATTTACTACATTATTTTAGACATCAAATAAACCTCTGCATTTTTCCAGCCTTAACTGAGGAGCATTTAACATGTACGGCGCTCTCCAGCCAGTGACCACTGCGTCATTGGGTGCGTAGGCTACAGGTCCGTTTATAATAGCATTGTTTCAAAATATTGACACAGATTTATGGCGGTGCGTAAATAAATTCGACGACTGCTGATGTTCGATACTGCGGGAGCTGCATTGAGGTGCGGCACCGCACACCCGCAGAAGGTTCGCGGTGTGTTGCGTGCGGTGCGATGAGTTTTACGTACGCCCGCAGTTCGAAGATGTTTTTCTACACAGGCAAAATCCAATTTTGAGTCCGTATATTTTTATCATCATTTTAAATCTTTTCTTGCAGTAATTCGTTATAGGGCAATTCCATTGGTGTTTGTTTGAGTGAGCGTGAAACAAAATCGAGTTGCACCGCACTGCTGCACCGCAAAAGGTCGAAACCTATTACAACTTTCATTGCGACGCGTTGGCGGGTTTTAGGCTAAGTGCCGGCTTAGGCCAATTTTAATGTAAATTTGCCGCATTTGTGTTGGCAGGCCACCGCAGTTTTGAGCGGAACGTGACCTGCGGTAACCTTGCCGTTTTTCCGATGTATCGATCAGTTCTGCGACGGAAGTGGAAAAAATGCGGCAAATTTGCCGCACCGCACCTTGCAGCAGTGCTAGTATGAACAGACCTTTAGCCAGGGTTAGGATACCTCCAAAAAGTGGACAGAGACTGCTGTCCCAAAAAATCACAGTAAACGAAGTAAAAAAAATCACCATGCGACTCGGATGCTATATGTAATGCTCAAGCTCAAGCGATCTACCCATCTTCGTGTTCGAAAAGCTGACATCATTAACAACTCGCTCCTGCGCCTACAGATGGACGTTGTTGCACCGAGAATCCAGCTAGCTGTAACTATCTGAGTACCTGAAAGGGCTGGCCACGATTTTTTCTGGCTTTGCAAAAAATGAGATAAAGCACCGTCTGCGTATGGGGGGTGGGAGGCCTTTGAGGTCAGAATTTTGTTTGCCCGACAAAGTTCAACTCGTAAACACATGTACAGCGCACCTGTGTTCCTGAGGCAATTGAACACATCTGATGGACTTGTCAACTTCTGAGTGTGTAAACTCCCAAAATCTACGGCCCAATTAACCCTAACTTATCCGGATGTAAGCGAATTGCGTCATCAAGCGGCAGACACTTGGGCACGAAAAATCGCTGGCCGAGCCAGGGACACCGTCGTAGCGTGCATCCCCAGTGGATGTCCTTGGGTCCGAAGGGGCCCTTTGACCAACCCAAATTTCTCACCCCCCCCCCGTCATCCTTCACTGTCCCCCTATGTAGAATGCCGGCCTACAACGGTAAAGAATAGAGCCCTCGATTCAGTTGACCTCTTCACGCACATTAGTTTCACGCTTATTCCGGTTCGTCTATACAGCCCGGACTGTGGCTCTCGGCAGACTATCATAGCTTTAAAATTACTTTCACACCGGACTTGGCTAGAAACATCTTGCGCGTTTAGTCTATCGTTAAGGACATTCATAAAGAGCGAATAAGACTCATCTTACCGATCTCCTAGTCGTTTTTCGCACGATAGTATAATAGCACTGTACAGTTTTAGATTGATATGTCGGAGGGAGTTTGAATCTGAAGCTTGCCCTGCCTCTATTCTCTTGGCTTTGAAAACACGCTAGCTTCAAATTGTCAACCACTAACGTTTTTACTTTACGCTAGATCTGATAGTCGTCCTTTTACATTGAGAAGTTCCCGGTTAAAGGAGAACCTGAATCAAGAATAACTACCTTATATACGCTATAAAACAATTATTGAACACATAGGGAGTGGTTTCATGAGAAAACTGATTATACTAACCATAAAACGAATTAAAAGCATTTGTCCTGACCATGCGCTATTTGAAATTCGCTCTACTGTATATGGGATATGTATTTGGGTTATGCGATACGGACGGTACACTAGCATCATACACCTTCACACACGATGCTTTCATACTGTGTATGTCCTATGGCAGGTATGACCTAAACGTGCCGGTCGTATCGCATAACACGTTATACACTAGCGCGATTTGTAAATAGCACATGGTCAGACTAGATGGTTTTAATTCATTGTTAGCGTTATATAATTCCGTTTTTCTATGAAACCACTCGATATGTGGTCAATAATTATTTTATATTGTATATTGTTAAATATTATTCGTTGTACAGGTTCTTCTTTAAGACAAACGTAAGTACAGTTCAAATTAGAAGCCTGCTGTTGACGCAACTTTAGCATCCCGCGTAGGCTCCAAAGACTAGTGATTCTCGAATTCCTTTGATCTCTTTGGTCCCACACTTTAACTTGGGATTGCGATTATTATTTAACTTTCCCTTTCATGCATTAGCATTATATTACTTCCCTTCGACAGACTTCAAACTACTGCCATTGCCTAGGCCCGTACGCAGGGGGTGGGGTGGGGTGCGAAAGGGGAAAAAGATCCAAAATTTAGAGAAAGTCCACCTTTTTAAAGTCTCGCAGTTCCAAGAAAAAAATCCCGCGCATAGGCCTTGCCAAACCCCAATCAGCACTTAGAGTGTGGATATGTATTACAACTCTCTACTTCTTTACTCCCAAGAAAAGAACCTTGTCCATAATTGTCCATGACTGCACTACGTTTGGAGTAATGAATCGTTAACCTTAACTATTTTTATAACTAAGCGCTACATCGCTGTGCTAATTTTTTTCTTCCGAAACATTCACAAAAAGCTGGATAAAATAGCTTGGCTGTAAATTGACTGATGAAACTAATTGATGTAAAAATACAAATTTACAACATATTTTTAAAATTGAGACAATACTCGCAACGATTCGAACTATCATGTAATGGTCGTACCACAAACTTTGCTGGCCGTGGTACTAGTTTTCTTATAGCTAGGCCATCAGTCATTCTCCTTCGCCTATGGCAAAGATAACCGCTACACGTCCACCAGTACTCTCAGCAAACTCGTGACTTGATTTTTAGGTCCTTATGGGCCAGAACGTTTGCCCAGGTTCTTACAATAGATGGGTAATTGCAACGATTACGTTTGTAGTGAGGAGGCTTTAACCTTACCCAATCGCTACATCACCGTGGCTATGTTCTTGTCTTTATTTTGTTGTTTTTTGTCTCCCGACAGTTTACAAAGTCTACCCAAAAGGGCTTGATAAAATGCTTGGCGGTAAATTTGACTGCTGAAGCTATATATAAACGGATTGACAGCAGAGTTTAAATTGAGACATACTCGGCCAAAGATCAGAAATATCGTGTAATGGTCGTATGACAAAATTGGCTGGCCGTATACTAGTTTTAATATATCTAGGCCATCAGTCAATCGATTCGGTATATGGCAGAAGAAGAACACTAGACCGTTAACTACCAGCAATCTCGTGACTTGATTCCGTATTCTGTCGTTTTTCTTGAACCTGTAAGGTGCTTTGTGCTCCGAAACGTTTGCCCAGAGTCTTAATGATACGAATATAAGCTACTGAACTAATCAGAAGGCAAACAAGGTAGCACATTATCTTCAGACTCGGCGACACTATACTTGATTCCTCAACTAATCCTGAACACGTCTTGTAAATTTTGGGCATACTGTCGAATTCATCCAAATCAGGCCACATTAAGCACAACTCTATTAGGTTGCTAACCAATAACTCTGGACGTAGAATTGCTGCAATCGTCATGAAGCACCAACATATCTTACAATGGATCGACGTCCCTGGATTGCCCTATGTTCTATAGGACGACAGACAGCGAAGAAACGTTCCATTTGATGTACGGTTATCATTTCCAAAGATAAAATAACCAAGCGAATAGCAAAACCATACAGAAACAAACACCGAAGAATATTGTGATAATTCATGGGAACAGGGAAACTATGTATGCTATACCTTATCCGAAGTGGATATAACAAGAAAAACGTGTCAAATACTGCAAAATACACAGGAAATAATTTGCCATCGTTTCTATGTCCTCATCGCTACGTATAAAGAAATGCCAAATTAGCTAATATACCAATAACACTTATACCCGTATATGAATACAGAAACGATCCACTTGTCTCTCTCTGACCACATCCACTTTCTAAGTGTGTCCTTCTGTAATAGTTACTGTTTTCAGTAAGAAAACCAATTCCTTGGTTTTTTCTCTCCATATTTCGGCTAGTGGCTTGCCTCACACGAACATCAACACTCGCCAATGACGTCAAAAGTAAATTGCAACGGGTGAAACAGGTTCAATTGGCTCAGTTTCTTCGGCAATGAAGTCTTACGCACATCCCACATGCATGTGTCTGACGTTCTTTAAATGAAAATGTTAAAATCGATGTTGGATGGGTACAGCTTTTAAAAATTAATATTGTTTTAGACAAACAGCCAGTAGGAGGCTCCTGCTTTAGGATTGTGGTCTTAACTGCTCACCAACGAGTCAACACGTCAAATATCCCTGAAATATTGCGAACTCAATCTCATTAAGACTTGATGCATTATGTTTAACCTGGCGTTAGTAACCCTCGGCTACAACTTACAATCAGACAAGATGACAACTAGTCTAGGAAATACAACCGCTGACAAAATGTCATTTTCTCTAATTTATAACATTTCGATATTAACTCAGAGCGACAGAAGTCTTTGCTGATCAGAATGGATCATAGATACAATATGTTGTATGTTTTCAATTAACGATTAATAAAAATCAATGAAATAAAATGACAATATGTTGTACGTTGTATGTTTTCAATTTGACGAAAGAAAAGAAATCAACGGAAAAAATATAATATGACACAGGAGAAAATATTTTTTCTTTATTTTTCAATGACCAAAATTTAATAAAAACGTAACTCCAAGGGTTTCTTGCCTATATTGATATTTCACATTTCTGCTATTACTTCCCCTATTAACTACCAATTTTAACTTGTATGTTTTCTTAACTAATGTTTCAATTTGAAAGTTTCATGCATTTTTACTTTTATTATACACCTGTTTTAATTCAATGGTCTCCACAATTGCATGTTCTACGTTATTTAGAGATGAATACTTCACTTTAAAGTGACAGGAGATTTTTTGAGGGTAGAAATTTCTCTCAAATTGCACTTGATCGGTTGTAGACCACCTACCGAGAACGTTTCGAAGGTTTATTGGACAAACAAGGACGAAAGAAAACCGCAAATCTTGTTTTGAACTGGTATCCTAATCGTCCCTATAGGAAACCATGCTTTGAATTTCTGTTGTGCACGACAGAAGTACTAAATCATCCTCTCATTACATAACGACGGCGTATTGCGGCTTATTCACTCTTCAGGTGTGATCTAATACATTGTTAAGCATCCCAAATATGCAAAAAACCTGGGTTCGAAAAAAATTGAGGGCGCTTCTCTCTGGAAATCTCCTCATGTCTCTTTAAGATTGATTGTTATTTTAAAACCATCAACTTTCCTTGATAATATGCTATATTTCTTATGCTCACGACAAAATATAGTCTGTGTGCTTTAATAATTTATTCGCGATACATGGAAGCTTTCCAAGTCATTTGGAGTGAAAAGTTTCGACAACTTTGCAATTGTGTGTTAGTAAATGTTGCGACCGTGAACATGGCTGTGATTGAATTTGTCTCAGTGGTACTTGATGGAAGTTGAAATGTAATCATGAATGTCCAACCTTGGTTACAATTTCACGGGAGACATTAATGAAGAGAAACTACTTATGCCGTGGGTCAAATTACATTGCACTGTGTCTATGCTGTGCTGTGCTACGTTACTACCACATCCAGTTTGAAAAAAATATGTTTATTTGGTGAGTTTAGGTATGGGATCAACTAGGAAAAATAGTTGCTATTGGCTACACGAGGATCGTCCACTTGATGAATTCAGAATTGGTGCAATGTTCTACTAGGGGTTAAGAGAGGCGAAACAGGGGTTAAATGACATTATCTTTTCCAAGCGAGTTTGCATTACTTTTGATGTTTGGTTTGACTGTTAGAGGCGACTTCAAAACTCAAGCGCCTGTTGGCCGGATGCTCATCGAGCTTGATTCGTGTTTTATTGTTCCCAGGTTCCAACGGGAAAGAAATGGACGAAGCAACCGATGGTTGAAATTTGAAAATCTATGCTTTGTTTATAGTTCACTAGATATATTGAAGAAAATGTTATTCCAAATTTTGCAGTTGATTCCGATCTTGCGTTTTGTGTTATGAGCAAATGTTTAATTTGCCATTGTAATTTTTGTCTGTTTAGTACATTTTCTCTTGCAGAGACGATCAAAATACCCTACGTCAGCACACATACAATACTAAAGAAAAAGCTTCAGATGATACACACAGAGTTAAACCAATGGACAATTTAGTATTCAATTTTCAGGTCTATAAGTAATTGTACAGTTATACAATTATCTTTCATATAATTGGATGGCTTCAACATAGTTATCTTTTTCTGACCATGTGTGTAACTACCTATACTGGTAGTATATGGTGCAAGGCAAAAGCACCTCGTAACCCTCGTTGGAGGTGAAAATATAAAATAGTGACGTAATATTTGAATCATATCAGAAGTGAAGTCTTGGCTCTGAATACCGTTTACAGCACTCGATTAGGTTCAATCCAGAGATATGGCTAATGTTCTTAGATAGGGTGCGATATCAATTGTGCCACTTTTCACAGAATGGGATACAAAATAAGAGCATCATGTTGATAGGTTGATAGGGCTTATAAGCACTCATAACACAATAATGCAAAGAAACCTGTTAAATAATTTGACATCATTATCATAATGATAACTAAATTGATGATAAAATGTGTAAGAATAATTAATGAGATGTCCTCTTTAAGATGAATTGATTTTAGATCACAACAACATGAAAGAGAATTAAAAAATATTTGATGATGTCTACAGTGTCCATCTTGAGTGCTGCTCTTTTTTACAACTCTTACTTATTTATGAAGTTATTTTAGAATGTTTATACTGGAGTAAAACATTGGTGTGAAGTAATAGGAAAAACAAAGGCATATTATCGTGGTGATAGATTAAGTCCTTCAAATAATAACGTTCCCTATCAACATGCCTGATTTAATTATCCATTCTATGGAACAATTGGCATTCACCCCTCTCTGAGGGGGGGGGGGGGGGGGGGGGGGGGGGGGAGATGGAATATTAACCATATCTCTGGTATTGCCAAAACCAATCGGACGCTCAAATGAATTGTATTCAAAAGCCAAGACTTTCTTTGTGATATGATCATTTTAAATATCTCGTTACTGTGTCCACCTCACTAGGGCTTTTTGCTTTGGGCACCCTGTTATGACCCTCGAACTTCATGGCTTCTATATTGGATTATTCAGCTAAATTTCTATCATTTTCCTGGTTTTACTGTATTTTAAACCAAAGAGATTTTTGAAAGTTTTCTAAGCATTGTTATACCATTATCTTTCATATAAGAGATGTTAATTGCATGGTTTGTTTGTACATTAAAGAGGCTGTTCCGATCGCTTTGGGACCCCCCTGATTTATCCGGAATTAATCGATTTTGATATCAATGAAAGGCTATTTTCTCATTGGTCGTCCTGAATTTGAGTCCCTCGATTCCATTTCATTCCCACTATAAACAAAAAACCGCCGTTTTAGTGGTTAACCACTTTATTACACAGTATTGAATAGGGCTTTGCAACATGCATTTTGCGTCTACCATCAAACCGCAAGTTATTTCCCACGTACTATGATGAGTGGATGTGCAATTCCAGGCTCCATATCAAGTAGAGAGCACAATACACATAAATCGGAACAACCAACTTTAAGTGGCCCCGACTTGTATCCACCCGACGTGAATGTCCCCCGCCAACCTGTGACAGGGCCCCACGTGGGTCATTTGTGGCCTACTTTCCTGGGCCCTCATTGGCTTCCCACCTGGCGCCCACTTGTTTTTGTCGTCACGGATTCAAATGGGTCCTAAGTGGGCAAGCTGAACTGGATGCATTTTAACGGCGTAATTAATATGCTTTAATTAAAGAAAAAAGAGTTCTAGTACAGTTGATATTGTTTTAATTCCATTTATTCATTAGGCATCCCTTGCATCTCATACTAACAGGTTACAAATTATGTATTACTTACCTTGGTTTGATTCGAACCGGGACCTCATGAGCGTAGTCTAATGCTCTATCCAGTCGAACCACCATTGGCGTAAAGTCTGTCGGGGACATTGGGGGGATGGGGCATGATGAAATATTTTGAATGAACCGGAATTTGTTGAAAAGATCCATCAGTTAGCACATGTGCGCGCGAAGCGCGCGAAAAAATTTTGCCATTTAGAAGCTAAATCGCTAATGTAATTGGGTAATTAGAACAAAAATGCGCGCGAACGCGCTAAAATTTTGCTGTTTTTAAACTATTATGGTAAATATTAGGTTTATTTTGGGCCAAAAACACATGAACGGGCATCAACATTGGGGGGTATGATCGTATTGACCATCCCCCCTAATAAAAATATTAAAAAATTTGGGGGGATATAATCCCCCCCTCCTCCCCCCCCGGGATTTAACGCTCTAGTCGACCACTTGTACTTCCTGACAAATTGGCAGCAATAGAATTATTTCAAGGTTGTGAGTTAAAGATAAACTCGTACGTTATGGCCTTCATATCGACAGGGATAGTTTCTTTGACCTATTAAAATAAAGTTTATAATTATTTGATACAAAAGAATGGAAAATAACATTTTTACCCACCACGTGTGCTAAATGGGGCAGCCCCTGGAAATTCCCCATCCCTTGCATATGCGTAAAATATACTCAGCCGTCCAATTGAAAACCTCAATGCCCACTATAGGAAACCCACTTAAGCCCAATTAAAGAAACTCATCATTGACCCATGAAAACCTACAATGGCCCCATGTGGGAAAACCCACTTAAGCCCAAGTAAAGAAGCATATCAGTTACCCTTGAACAACTACCCTGGCCCCATTTAGAAAGCGCATTATTCCCATGCCCACTAAGCCGATGTAAACCCACGTGAAAACGCCAAGTGCCCCACTTACCATTACTTGGTTAAAACCAATGAATAGGGTACCCAGATTAATCCACATGGGACCAACACAAATAAGCCCAATAAACACCCTACTGGGTTGCCTACATGGAGGCCCCTCAGGAATTAAGCCAACTGATACCCTGTCCCGCCATGCCCTACAAAATCCCACATGGGCCCCATGATGCATAAACCCTCATGGGTTACCCTTTACAACACACATGGCCCCCATTAGAATGCCCACATAAAACCCATGCCCCTATAGCCCAGCTTACCCAAACACACCCACATGGGCCCCAGCAGGCCTGTTGGAGGGGGTGTATACCGACGCTGTGTAACAAGTGCAGAATCTCAATCGCCAATTACACCTTTCCTGCACATTAAGAGGTTCTACCATTAAACTACGGGGGTTTTGAGTAGGCGGAACGATAGATTCACGTGAGAGTGCAACAAGTCGTTTTGCAATGGCTGCCCGCATGATAGATCTATGTACTGCCAAGACTTGGCATAATAGTATTTAGATGATGAATTTCTGACAAAGGCAGCTATTGCACTTACGACCTTCTTGCACTCACATGGACGAGATTTAAAAGGGGAATTTCGTGATCCTCAACCTCTTCTCCCCGACTTACCAAAATGTTTGCGATTTGACTATCACTGCCCACCGTGGTCTAGTAGTAGTGCGCCTAATCTTAGTACAAGTTCCATCTATTCTGAAAGACTTCGTAAAATTTTGTGTTTTCTGTCCGAACAACACAGTGGACCTATTGGGCACCGTAAATACACAATTTGGCCCTAACATCAAAACCAGCTACGTCCTTGCCACATGCATGCTGGCTACACTTCGACGGATGTCTGGTGGGAGTATTCTAGGATGTATAAGTTTCCCGTTGGTTGGACGAGGACATCCTGTAATAAGCCGGCAGGAGGCATTTTAAAAGTTGGGTTAAGCTTCTTGGAATGGGTTGATCTTTGCACATGAGGAGCACATGGCCAGTGCCGTCGATCTTAGTACCATTCGGGTGCCAGTGAGTTTTGTTTTACTCTTCCTCCGTCTTAATGTGAGAGCGATAGAGAGGAGGAGAGAGAGAGAGAGGAGAGAGGGGAGAGAGAGAAGAGATAGAATTTAGTTCATCCAAACATTTGGAAATACTCCTCTTTCAACAACTGTGAAGTTTTGCATCTTGTCGCTATTCCGAGATCATCTGCATAGGTAAGGGGACTTTATACTTTAAGACGAGCGTTTGCTAGGCCGGCCTTGCAAGCAAAATCGATGAATACAGCGTCCATGGTATTAATTTTGCTCGACCGCAAAGTCACTGAAGTGTGGCCAGGTCACGACCGTCATAGAAAGATGTAGGGGTACTTCGCCACGCCACTAAAGGCCCTACTATTACGGCTTTTGTTACAAGTGGTTGTTAGCTTCCATAACCACTTAACGAGAGCAACATATAATGATGATAGGCCCCTATCGTGAAGGGCTTTAACTCTTATACATGTAGATAACGTCACGAGTAACCAGTTAAACCACTTCTCTGGTGTAACTGGTCCATATACAGATGCATGGATGTTTTCCGTGAAGTTATTTCGCAGCTCCTACAGTGTCTTTTTATGCATGGGAAAAAATCCCCGAAAATGGGCAATTTTCCTCCTCGTATCTACCTAATCCCGCTATAGGCCACGCAAAAACAATGCTAGAATGTCAACATGAGCAAGACTGATACTGTCAGTGAATGAGTAGGGGAAAGTTCGAGTGACATTTCGACACCTTCCCTACAGTGGCAAAGGAGTCAATGGCAAATCAGCTTGTGTCAACCCCCCTCCCCCCCCCTTTGGATGAGGGTCTCTACAAGCTGCGAAACCTTCAGGTGAAAGAGATCCAAAAGGATGTCACAAGGTTTTCCAGAGTGGTGCCTCGCCAGAGACAGGCACAACAGACTCATGTAACAGTCCTGTTGAATTAAACACAAAACTGGTTCGAAATGATCAAACCAAACGGCTTTTTTCAAAACCACAAATTTTCGCAAAAAGAGAGAATGACGATGTGTCAAAGATCCCTTGGTCCCGAAAAGAATTAAATAAATGGTTAAAAATCCGGCCCAATCACTTTCTACTCCATATTTCTAACTCTGTTCTTTTTTTTTCACCGCTTTTTCTGTCGTTCTCGTGTGAGTTATTCTGTTATACTAGCGTTTGTAACCACATAATCACACCTAACCAGTTCACGTTTATAACGAACACGGAGTCAAATACATTAGGCACGCCGCGCCGGGTGAACATCCATCTCGCAGCACACATTCGGCCGCAAGCCGACCATCTCATGCATCATTAAGCTATGCATACTATATGTATCGTGGGTGCGTGTTATGTATATAGCGTGTGCCAGAGTTCATGGTTGGGATCACTTGTTATTTTGATACAAGGATTGTTTATTCTTAACTTATTTCACATTCATCAAGTGTTAATTTTCATATATTATTTTTACAAAACGATCGGGACCAATTAGGAATCCTGATAGGCATAGGCCTTTTGTTGAGTGCCGGACACTGTTAAAAATATTTCTGTAAATATTACGGAAATTTCTGGCAGAAAAATTTCCAGACGTTTTCAGTAAGTTTTTACATAATTTTCCGTACAACAATAGAATTTTTTCGTCCTTTGCGGAACTTTTACAGCATTTTTACAAAACATGCGTATTATAAAGAGTTATCCGTAATTTAAAACTAACATAGTAAATCAATGGAAATTTTTGCTCAACACTAAATTTCGTATTTCCGTAAATTAACAAAAGTTCAATTTGTTTATGAGTTGTTTTTATCATGGCGAGAATATAAAAACTCCAAATTCAAACTTAGGAAATAACCATCACCAACAAAATTGAAGAGTTGAGAGGCAGTTTTTATACAATGTTGTCCTTTTCGTGAATTTCAGAAAAACATTCTCCGTAAATTATGTTCCGTTATGTTTACAGATTTTTTTACAGTGGACATCGAATTTTGCTTGTTGAAATCTATGTAGTCTCCGGGTTTTTGCATAGACACTTCCAAATAATTACATTTACTTCGTGTATTGACTTACAACTTTTTCAGTTTTCAGAAGGTGAAGAAAATATGGTAAGACAGAGAAGGTAAACGCCCCGAATAGATTTTAAATTGTATTAGTGCCCAACAGCAAAAGGACAGTCAAAAGTTGTAAGAGAAATAAACAATTCGCATCAATATCAATCCGCCGGCACCGACACAATACACCACCGAGTTGAGTACTTGAAGTGGGGCAAAATTCATTACCTTCGCTAGACAACGTTATCTCCTTGGCTCGTGCTGGACGAGCCCTTCACGTCATCAATGGCAGTTGCTCGTCCAGGTCGCCAATTTTTGCTCGGCTCGTCCTGCGCTCGGGAGCCGTGCCCGCTTCCAGCTTGCACGTCTCTAAATGTATCAAATCCCTAAAAGGGACAGGATTCCTGGTCCATCGGCATATCTGTTGAACATAAAAGTTGTGTGCATCTCGAGCCTACTTCATCGCTTCTCTTCTTCGCT